>JAWPHD010001954.1:0-283619 GCA_037043455.1 Cyrtodaria siliqua
TGTAGATTTCTGTATTTGCATGACTATTTTATATATTAATAATCTGTATTGTCATCTGTGTAAACCAATTTTGCATTCCCATCATGATAACAGAATTTCAACATTTATCATTTCTGAAAAAGAGGTGATCTCACGTAGTTGTATGCATAAACTGTTGTTTTAATGTCCGCTGTATGCAAAATATGTTAATATTGAATAGGTAAATGCTATAGGCATGCATACATTAGTAATTTGTATACTTATCTAGTCATGATTGTATTATTGAGGGGCAAAGCAATGTTTTAAAGTAGTTCATAAATTTTGTTTCAAATTTGACATCCTTCATGAATTTGAAGCTGCTATCCCGCCAAGAACAGGCAAATTTTACAACAGATCTACATACATGTACACCGTTTCTTGCCTACTATCGGTATTAAAGCTAATACTGTATGTACAGTGTTTTTTATGCTCCCCAAAATTTTCTTTTGTCCGGGGCACAACTTAAAAATTACTGAGGGTACTGCAAGGAAACTTCACACACCGATAGAGGGCAATGAGTGGAATTGCAGAGTGCAAGAGCTGTAACTCTGCCATCATTCAACTACAGAGTTATTGCCCTTGTAATTTTAAAGTTAGAATTTTTGTCCAGAGCACAACTTCAAAACTACATATGGGACTGCAATGAAACTGCACACAATTGTAGAGGGCAAATGGGAGGAAGTGCAGAATGCAAGAACCGTAACTCTGTCTTTATTCTAATTATAATTATTGCCCTTTGTAATTTTATACTTGGAATTCTTGTCAGAAGCATAACTTCATAACTACTGATGGAACTACAACGAAACTTCACACAATGATAGAGGGCAAATTGCAATGAGAGGAAGTGCAGAGTGCAAGAACTGTAACTCTGGCATCATTCAAATTAGAGTTATTGCCCTTTGTACATGTTGTTATTTTAAACTTAGAATTTTTGTCCAGAGAATAACTTCAAAACTACTGATGGGACTGCAGTGAAACTTCGAACAATGATAGAGGGCAATGAGAGGAAGTGCAGAGTGCAAAAACCGTATCTCTGTCATCATTCAACTTAGAGTTGCTGTTCCGATAAGTGCTGTTTTGGCAGACCTCTTAAAATATGATCTTTCTCACTCACTCATAGTCATACATGTAGTTTGAAAACATGATTTTAGTAGTTTTCCAAAGGTAGATAGCTTGCCAACTTATTTAAATAATATTGATGAAAGCTCTTTAAAATAAGTTAACATATTTTTCAGAAATTAAGTGATAAGGAGCACGACCAGGATGGAGAGCATAACAATGATTATGACCATGATGCTTTCCTGGGAGAGAAGGAGGCAGAAGAGTTCGAGGATCTATCACCAGAGGAAAGCAAAGAGAAACTTGGGTGAGTTGGCTGCTTATTTTGAGGATTTTACAATACATGTTAAAGATGCGCTTGCTGCTAGTAAATAATTATTTATGACTCTAGGGTCTCTTGTTTTACAAAATAAAATAAAATGTAATTCAATGTAAGCAGTAGCTGAAGTAGTCTTCATAAATTAGTATAAAATAAAAACAATATTTTTAATATGGCATAAGCTTATGGTGCTCTACCAAGTTTCTTCCAATGGTGATACCAGGGTCAAATTTGGAATCGACCCTGGAGTCAAATTTTCCAGTCCAGCTATTTTTTTACATCTACATGACAGAAACTTGTTACTAATAAAAAAAGGTCGGCAAAAACGACTACAAAATATGACTAACTGATTTGATTCTTTGTACAGAAAGTGTTTTAGATTTTCAGTTCATACCCCAGAAAGAAATCTGAACTATCTTGCCCATTTTTTAGGTACATTGTTGATAAGATAGATAAAAACCATGATGGATTAGTGACGGAGGAGGAGTTGCAACAGTGGATCCAGTATGTACAGAAGAAGTATGTCATCGAGGATACAGAGAGAATGTGGAAGGACCATGAACTTGACGACGGAAAACTTAAATGGGAATCATATAGGAAGCGTACTTACGGATATGAAATAGGTGAGGTCACATTTCCAAAAACAAGAGGGCCTGTGGGTGCTCTACTGGCTAATATGGCTCTTATAACATCAATGAAGCGAGTGACTATCGTCTTAAAGAGGCAAAATGTAGCATTTTTAACAAAATCAAGAGCCATAACTCCGCCATTACTGGTCCGATCTGGCTGGTTTTCGAACTTGGTCAGTAGAGATAATAAAAATAAAAATAAAAAATAAAAAATAAATAAAAAATTTAGAAAAATAAAGAAATATAAAAATAATAAAAGGAAAAAAAAGTAAAAAAATCTGGTAAAGTTTGGTAAAGATCAGATGAAAAATGAAGGCCCTATCGCCTTAACGAGGCAAAATATAATATTTTTTAACTAAATCAAGGGCCATCACTCCACAGTCCGATCTGGTTGGTTTTTGAACTTATCCGAGCTTTTATTGACACTAACAATCTGGTAAATTTGGTAAATATCGGATGGAAAATGGAGGCCCTATCATCTTTACGAGGCAAAATATATCATTTTTAACTAAATCAAGGGCCATAACTCAGCTGTTACTGGTCCGACCTGGCTGGTTTTCGAACTTGTTTGAGCTTTCATTGACACCTGACAATCTGGTAAAGTTTGATAAAGATCGGATGAAAAATGAAGGCCCTATCGTCCTAACGAGGCAAAATGTAACTTTTTTAACTAAATCAAGGGCCATAACTCCACTGTTACTGGTCCGATCCGGCTGGTTTTCAAACTTTTCCCTAGCTTTCATTGATATTAACAATCTGTTAAAGTTTGGTAAAGATCGGATGAAAAATGAAGGCCCTATAGTCTTAACGAGGCAAAATATAGCATTTTTAACTAAATCAAGTCCGCTGTTACTGGTCTGATCTGGCTGGTTTTCGAACTTGTCCGAGCTTTCATTGATATTAACAATCTGTCAAAGTTTGGTAAAGATCGGATGAAAAATGAAGTCCCTATCGTCTTAACGAGGTAAAAGTTGACGGACAACACACCATTCCATAAGCTCTGCTGGCCAGTAGAGCTAATGAAACGTGTATAATTTACACTTAATCCCTTAAATTTTTAAAAGAGATCCAGATTTTTTAGTCGACACTTTAGCGAAAACTTGAACAGAATCTGCACATACCAAAATGTTTATGTATAGGTCAGTTTCTAAGACACTATTTGCCCAGTAGTATTCAAACTTTATTAGCCCTTGACCAAACTGTTCAGTTTTGTTTAAAATGTGTCGGAAAATGTTTGAATCTAGCAAACTGTTAACATTTGCATTTTGTATTTAGTTTATGTTTTTTTTTGTCAAGCACTGCAGTATCCCTTCTAACTTTATACATTCATGCATATATAAACCACTTCACTTTCCTGCATTGTACCAAACTAGACCACCGACTCACCATGTCAAATCGTCCTATATTTTGGAAATTGTTCATATTAAAAAAAATGTTAAAAGTTGGAGTCAATCTCAAGTCTCAACATATTATTTGTTCTGCAATCTTCAGACTTCTGAGTTCATACATATAAACATATTGCCCTCCACTTGACACTCTTATCTAAAGTATAAACCCATTGTTACTTTTGACCAACATTTATAATTTTATTTGTTGATATAGTCGATTCTGTCTAATCGCATATCGGTTAATTGTATATTTCGGTTAATTGCATAACCTTCTGAAACACAAAACCATTCATATTCTTTTGCATGTTAACAATGTCGGATAATTGAATATGTTTTTGTCAAATTCCGGTTAATTGCGTGACCAACCGGTGGCTAATTGCTTACAGAAAGTCAAATTGACCCATATTTGTCAGGTACTGCCACAACAGGTAAGGCCAGAGGATAATAACTTAGTATGTTTTTAATTTTTATTGAAAAGCGCCCCAATTTTCGACTAAAAACAACAACAAGTTACTCAATAAACAATGGCATCTCTACCGACACTCGTAAACTGAAGACCATTCACAATTCATTGTCTGGAGTTTCTAGGTAAAGTAATAGAAATGAGAAAACGAAAGTAGAATGTACATGAACGCAGTTTGCAATTTCGGCTATTCGAATATTCCGCTTATTTCCATATATTTTCCTGACAGATGGGCTATGCAAATAACCGTTATCAAGTGTAATGCTATTTTGTATCTGAACTTAACATTGGGGGTTTGCTCGGTTTCTAAGACGGTGTGTGCACTAAAGTCAACATGTATCAGGATGGCCACAGACTCTGGAAAAGAAGGAAAATGGCAAAATAAAATTCGCTGCAGTGTAAAATCAGGGAATTTGGAGAAGACAACAAAAAGCACTATGCACTACATAACACTACCTTAAACAAAACAAAAAACAATGTTGAACATGTAATCGACACTCTTTAGTCGGACAATTTCGTTCTTCTATAAATTAAAACATCAGTAATAACTTTTTTAGATGGTATTCATTTATTTTTAATGGTTCGTATGAAATAGACACATTTAAAAATGCAGACAAAATCTATACATGCTCTTTATGTGGTATTTGGTGGTGAGGGTAGGGTTTAAAGGGGAGGCTGTAGATCTTCTTATGTTAATCAGGGAAACCCATTGCTGGGTCGAGGGAATTTTATTTTGCGATTTCTGTGGCCACCCTGATATATACATGTATACACTGATCTCATTTGCCTTTACAAGTAGGCCACTGTTATTGGCCTTGACCTACATACATATACTAATGATATCAAAAAAGCTTGATGACAAAATTTATCTTCGATTATAATTGCTTTAACCAGAATATATAAGCTCTAATAATCTTATAATTTAATATATAAAAATAACACCAGGCTTGCCACTTAAATGCATGCTTCACTACTTTTCCTCGTAAACTAAAATGCATTACATGACTATGTACAAGATGACCCTATAATGAAAGTTAAGTGCCCACGTATTAATTCATTTGCTTTATATCAAACTTAAATTCCAAACTGTAAAATAAATATTTAGGATATAATTTGATACAAAAACTAACTGCATGATACTGCATGTCAAGCTAACATCTGCCATAACATATTTTAGATCCTGAGGAAACTGACGATTACAGCGATATGGTAAAACGAGACCAACGCAAATTTGAAGCAGCCGATACTGACAATGATGGCAAACTTACAAAAGAAGAATTTGCTTCATTTTTACATCCTGAAGATCATGATCACATGAAAGATATTGTTGTTTTAGTAAGTGAGAAAATTCAATATTTCGTTTTGATTTATTCCGTTGTTTTTTTTTCTACGTGAAATGTTTAGAGACGGGGGATGACAGTGAGGAGTATCATGACAGTGTAAAGAGGGACAGCGGTAAGTTTGTGGCCGCAGATGTAGACAAAGATGGACAGCACACTCTAGAAGAGTTCACGGCCTTCACACATCCGGAGGAGTATGAACACATGAAGGAAATTGTAGTCCTAGTATGTGTCTGATCCAGGGATTCTAAAATTTTAAAATGCAAATCGGTCCAGTTTTTTTACTGCCGTAAGAATCGCACTTATTATGAAAATTGCCGTACCCCACCCACCATGTCAGCTGCAACATGCATTTTTTCCGTTTAGTCATTTATATAGAGAACTATTTAAAATTTATGTTTGTATTATATTTGTATTATT
The DNA here is from genome assembly GCA_037043455.1 of Cyrtodaria siliqua. Taxonomy (NCBI): domain Eukaryota; kingdom Metazoa; phylum Mollusca; class Bivalvia; order Adapedonta; family Hiatellidae; genus Cyrtodaria; species Cyrtodaria siliqua. Next base: position 5,637 of record JAWPHD010001954.1, read on the forward strand.
TATAACTTACTTTATCACAATTTGTACATTTTAATGACTGACATCATGTTTTCGCTTTACTGAATGAATAATTTTCACTCAATATTAAAATTGTTGATCATTTGAGGTATTGAATCTGAAGTGTCTAATAAACCGAAAGTCGCGTGAAGAATCACCGTGGTAACCAATGTAATTTAGAGGCAGTCGAGTTCATTTGTCGGTTCTAACACTTTGTTTGATCACTTTCCTTAATTAATGTCATTAATATTATACTTAAAGTTATTGTAAAAAAAAATCAAACAAACAAGTAACACCGCTCGGTATTTTAATTCTTTTTAATGACGCAAACAAATTGCAGTCCCAGCTTTGGCCACTTAAAAAAATAAACCGACACAAGCAAACAGGCTAACAACTTACGACTAATGGTATATCAAAGAAATTACAGACGGTAACACCCGCTTTAGTGAACCGACAGAACGCGTGATATACTTTCTCATGCTACCTAGCTATAGACTCTTCTGGAAAACTCCTTACTATCGGTAATGGTTTAGTCCAAATTGACCTACTTTCGCACAGCGAGTGACAAACAATCGTGTTATGGATCAAAGAATATTGCCGCAAGGCATAGTTTAAGGGTAAAGGGCAATTGTAGATTTTTTAACGACCGATAGATAAAATATCTGGCCCGATTTAAACAGAGATTTTGAAAAGAAAAACGGTCTGGAGAAACAGATTTCGGTCTGGTAACTGATAAACCGGCGATTTTAGAAGTCCTGGTCTGATCTCTTTATTTTATGAACATGGTTACTTTATACGAGGGTCATTCAATAAGTTCTGTCACTAACGCGTTTTAACAGTTATGTGCTCGTTGTGAGTGTTGATGTTTGGTACCAAATGAAAGAGATGGTAAAATGAATGCTGTATCTTTTGTGTGACGGAAGTTATGGAACATTTAATACACATCACTTATACATACTGAGGCATTTTCGTCCTGAGTTTTTTCAGGTATGTTTATTGTTACCTTTTTAAATGCTTGTTTCTCTTTAAGTACTTGTCGAAGACATTTGAAATTTCTCATACATTACCAGTTATATCTGTGCTTTACAAGATTCAGAATTTAAGCATGATAGATGAAAAGGCATTGTCTTAGAAATTACATTTTAAGCTAACGTGTAAAATTAATTTAATGATAAATGGACATTAAATGTAAGGGCAGTCTTCTAAAAATAGCGTTTTTGGATGATCAATATTTTCACTAAACATTGTACAAAATTCTACAATAATATGTTGAATATGAAATTTAAACACTGAAGGACTAGGATTTGTAAAAAAAATATGAAAACATGTTAATACTATGAGCATAATTACGACATTTAAAAGATATTATAACATTTCCGTAAACAAAATGAAGAAAATCAGTGTTATTTTTGCTAAAATTAAGGGATATGCATTCACTCATATCTGGTTTGCAGCAAGACCTTTCCGAATTCTCGACAATCATTTTCATGGATTATGGGCGAATAACAACAGATGGCGTACAAGAAAATTTAAAAGCATAGAATTATTCAAACAATTTTTACAACGTTTTGTAACAAGAACATTTTCAGAGATGCCAGTATCCAAAAGGTGTGGTAGGGGGAGATAATTCAGTGGTATAAATAACCGGATTTTTTAAATTTTTGTTGTGGAATTTAAGACAGCGAACCCAGTAGTACTATAAATACACTACTTTATCTCGGTGTAATATCCAGTTCAAAGGATATATGCCTAGTGACAGAACTTTTTGAAGCACCCTCGTATAACATATTTTACAATTGCTAATTTGAAACCTAATGCTCTAAAAACAGTTACCAGCTGGATAATGGTTGCATATAATTATATCAACTTGCCGACTGGTTGGGTATGTTGCAATAGACTTACTCCGAAATAGGCAAGTCCGAAATAGGCCTGTCCTAGGTTTTACTGGGAACATTATGTAGGTACAAACAACATACTGCTACAATGTTTGGCACGTGCAACTTGGACAGTGACACTCCGTGTTTTGCAACGTTTGTTTTCAATAGGAACGTTGAACTACCATGTTTGTATCTACTCGGAAAACCCATTCAGACCAATCGGGATAAGGCCAAACAAAATAATATGTGTGGTTCAGGTAACACTGGCAATTTTTTTTGCTTTTTCTCTATTATGAATTCAATTCTGATAATGAATTTAATATGTTAAAAACGCTATACCTTGAGTTGCTTTTTTTGCATTATCTGCATTATTAACAAAAAAAATTAATTTTTTTTTTTAATTTTTGCATAAAGAGTTTTATGGTCGGCCCCTTAAAATAGGGTCGGTCGGGTCACCTGAACCACACATATTTTTTTATGTAGCCTAAAGACTATTGAACATAAACATAATTAGTTTTTAGCTTTTTATGAAACATAACCCTTTTATTATATATCATAAAATATAAGCATTTTTCATTGGTCTAGAAGCAGTCACATGTGATTAAATAGTTTTGGCCATTCTCATTGGAGATATGCCAGCCGTTCAATAGTTTATCACATGACCGTGCAATAGTAAATTTAGTGTGCAATAGTCAATCTGTGTCAGTGACGCAGCATCACGTGACCGTGCAATAATGGATCTTTGTCAGTGACGCGCTTGTTTAAATGAACAAAGGAAGCAGATACATTGTTTACACGGCTCACACTCCTACTGACCCTTAAAGGATACTACTGCACTCGGCGGCATGCCGAGTTATAGTACCCTTCTCGGGTCAGTAGTCACTCCCTCTGATAAATAGTTTTAACCATTGACTTCTAAGGAATTAAATAGTTGTATAATGTATCATGTGTTACTTTTTTCAAAGGAAACTATAGAAGACATTGATAAAGATAAAGATGGTTTTATAAGCTTAGAAGAATATATCGGTAAGTTTTCGTCCTTGCTTGCCATGAAAATATTATCTTAAAAATTATCACATCAATGTTACACATGCCATTTTCAAAGCTTTAATAGTTATTGACATAAAGAAGTACTTCCTTGCACACCCGTCTTTTCAATAACTTCTTTTTGTTTACCATTGATCACATTGTCACAAAAAAAGATCTTGGCTTTATTGCATGATGCCTTTTGTACTTGATGGTGAAACATATTTTCACTGTTTGTTATACAAGATGCGCAGTATCCCTCCTTGTCACAAGATAAAGAAAAAGACATTAATACTTTTTTTATGAGCTTTATAATACATATACTCGGTAAAAAAAGTTCTGGACCAGGACAGTTTTCGAACCCGTACGATTATCGCCGAACCATGACATTCGACCATAACCCTTATTATTAATAGATCAACAATCGACAATAGTTATCGTTTACAATGAAAGTTTGCAAAAAAATAATCTTTTTATTTGTTACTCGAATGTCTGTAACTGTTACTTTTTATGAACTTTGCAACATTTTTTACAGAACCTTTGTGTGTTCGCGATATTTTTTTTAAAAATCAAATCTTGTTTGAAATTTAATGTTTCTGGTACCAAGTTAACTGGGTAGGGTAGACCTTGGTTACTAAAAAAAGATAATTAAATTCTGTCCACTAGTTTTATTTTTATATGACTTTATATACCCTGGTCCAAAACTTTACAGAGTATATAACTTAAGATATTAATCATTAATGGCTCGTTAAAACTGGTGTGTATAAACTGTTATAAATCAGCCATTCATGTACACATCATAGCTGACATTTTCGATGAGGAAGACGATGAGGATGATGACGATAAAGATGGTTTGCCTGAATGGGTCAAATCGGAAACAGAACAGTTTAAAAACTTCCGTGACAGGAACCATGATGGCAAGCTTGATATCGAGGAAGTCAAACATTGGGTGATCCCAGACGATTGGGACAACAGCGAGTCCGAGGCTAAACATCTCATGAGTGTAACTGACGAGGATGAGGTTGGCATTTGATGAGAGGGATATGTCACTAAGAGTTGGGTCAATTCAGATTTCTGTCAGAAACGTGTAGTAACAATAAGCTTTCATTTACTGTCATTATGTCATGTCACCATGTTTCAAAGTTCTCTTTCATTGGAAACAAATGGAGAAGGTGGTGATATTTTTCATTGGTAAATAAAATGCTTCTTCCATATTTATCCTAGAGCTATAATCATAGAACCCGGTCAACAAACTTGCCGGCTACTTCCGAGTTTAAATTTCTGCACCTTTTGAAACAGAAATAACAATTGACCCAACACATTTTGACAAATAATGAACTGAGTGATGAGAGAAAATGTGTTTTCAAGGCAAATTATTCACAGACATACATGAAAACACATTTTCGTATTCATGTAGCTCGGCTTAAAGGATCCAAATTTAGAGTTAATTTCTTAATATTTATCCCCCAATTGTAGGTGATATGTGGCCTAACAAAGAGGAGGAGGAGCCAGATTGGGTTAAGAGTGAGAGACAACAATTCTCTACTTATCGCGACAAAAATGGCGATGGACGTATGGATCACGATGAAGTGAAAAACTGGATTATCCCCCCTAATTATGACCATTCAGAAGCAGAGGCTAAACACTTGATATATGAAACTGACGCGAATAAGGTGCGTTTTCAGTCTACCTTTTAAGAAGGTGTTCATAGTCATTGCATGCTTCATCATTTGTTATCCCAGAATATATACCCAGGTCACTGGAACAGATTTATGTTGTATGAGTTGTATTCTGCATGTTCTTGCATGTTTGCAATAAAAATTCAGTTAGTAACTAGAAAAATAATTGTTCACTGGTTCCTTAAACACTGTTTTGTATCGGTTACCTGGGTGTAGTTGTGATGTTCATAGTTTCTGTTCTGTGGTTGTTGCTTAAAAAAAACTAATGTTGTATTGTTTGCATGATGTTGGTACTGGTATATATGCTATATATATATATTTTGCCTTGCCCATACTGAGATGTTTTTCCTGCATGCTAGTTTTATACCATATAAAGCTTATTTTATTTACGAGTATTTTTATGCCTACGAAAGGGTTTCGGGGGCATATAGTAATCGCACCATCGGTCAGTTCTGCAGTTTGTGTCCGGACTGTACCTTCAAAAACCCTGCATGGATTTTTAATTAACTTGGCACAAGTGATCACCATAACAAGACGATGTGTCGCACGCAAAACTCAGGTCCGTTCCTCATAGGTCAAAAACAGGTACGCAATTTCGTGTCCAGACCGTAACGTCACAACCCCTACAGGGATTTTTAAATAACATGGCACAAGTGCTCACCACAACAAGACGACGTATCTCGCACAAAATCCAGGTCCGTGGCTCTAAGGTCAAGGTCACACTTAGAGGTCAAAGGTCAAAATGTGTCCGGTCAATAACTCTGGCATTCCAGGACGAATATTTAAATAACTTGGCACAAGTGTTCACTACAACCAGACGACGTGTCGAGCACAAAATCCAGGTCCGTGGCTCTAAGGTCAAGGTCACACTTAGAGGTCAAAGATCAAATCGTGTCCGGTCAATAAATCTGCCATTCCTGGACGGATTTTGAAATAACTTGGCACAAGTGCTCACCACAACAAGACGATGTGTCACGCACAAAATTAAGGTCTGGCCCCAAGGTCAAGGTCTCCATTGGCGGTCAAATCGTGTCCGGTCAATATCGTTTGCATGGCTGGACGAATTTTCAAATAACTTGGCACAAGTGCTCACCACAACCAGACGACGTGTCGCGCACAAAATCCAGGTCCGTGGCTCCCATGTCAAGGTCATACTTAGAGGTCAAAGGTCACTTTGGGGGCATTTGTCTGTTGGATGGGGATGTTAACGAGGCGGGAAGGTGGATCAGAGTCTAGCCTCCGAGCACGTTAGAGAACTGTAGTAATATATTCGTTAGTAGAAGTAGGGCAGGTTCTCTGATCTCTACATTTCCTTGTCCTCCCTCGGGGCAGCTCTAAATAACCTATAGTACGTTGATGAGCTGTTTAACAACATTCAGTTCCTGTTCCTTGTTCTATTTATATTAAATATGTTTTAAGACCTTAAAGTTTGTTATCTCGTAAGTTTGTAATCCCATGAGTTTGTAATCCCGTGAGCTTGTAATCCCTTGAGCTTGTAATCCCATGAGTTTGTAATCACATGAGTTTGTAATCCCATGAGTTTGCGTTTCTATATTGACATAGTGGTCCGTTACTGTATCTAGTCTATATAAAATTTAAAATAAAAACACTCATATTAAATTAAGTATGTTGTTTCATTTTGGAACTGTTTCATAAAAAATCATCTTTTCCAGTTCACTTTGAAGCTCAAATAGTTTATATAGAGCATGTTAAAAGCTTCGCATGGAATTATTGTCTTTATCGTTTTTGCTTTAACCTTCTGTTCAGGGCACTTTTCATGTCTCATTGATACTTCACGAAAGATTTACTTTGCTACCTGAATGGTCAAAATTTGGAGGAATATCCATCCTATTTCTCCTTCAAAGGATTCTGTCTTACTGCCTTGTATCTGGCACTGTTCTGCTTATCAAAATCTTCATGAAATGTGCTCTTTTCAGAAATGAAACATTGTTGCCTGTTTTCGTAATTATCCTTAAAGGGAGTACATCAGGCTTTTCATGGGGGTCTAAGGTCCGACTTAAAATTGACAAGTATTCACATTTTCTATTCTACATGGCCAAAACATAATGAATGAGCCTAAAAATGATCCTTGTTTTGCAAAGAAATTGATTCAGCACAGTAATATATGCTATCCTAGGTGACGCACCATGGTTAGCAAAGTGCCACACTTGAATCGATTATTAACTTCAAGTTGCTCTAAGATGTAAAGCGTAATTTTGAAGACCCCTAATGGTATATTGCCTTCATTTTATTTTGCCATTTTGGCCTTTGATGTGTAACATTTACAATTCAGTCATAAAAATGCTATTGCAGAAACAACAGCGTATGTTTATATTCACTTGATACTTTCTCCTGAAAAAAGAACAACGTCCAATTTCAAATAGACTTCACTTTGTGCTAGGCGGTGCTAACAGCGCACGCATTGAGCGTACCTCATTAGAAAATGACTATTCTGTGGTCAAAAAATACACCAAAGATATTTATCTTTCTTGGAGTTATTTTTCATTAACCTAAGGGATGTCATTGTTAGTACTATAACATTGGAAAATAATGTCATGTGCATAATTAGTAGAATTGATTTGCATTTAAAAAGGCATTAATGCCAAAAAAATGCAAATACAATTCTTAAAGGGGTTGATGCACTATTTCCAAACACAGTTTACTTTAAAGGGCTCTGGAAAACTTGAAAAAAGCTGAAAGAATTATCAAAATGCCATGAAAAATAAAGGAGATATGACATATTGAAAATTTGCAAAGAACATAAATCTTTGAACGATGACGTCATCGCGCCGTTTTACCATATATGGCATATTGACAAAATGTATTTTAAAGCAAAGAAAACCACTGCAAATTGATTAAAAAATAAATATACAGATGTAAAATGTATACATGTTAGTATTATTTTTCATTTGCAGTGATTTTCTTTGCTTTAAAAGACATTTTATCAATATGCCATATATGGTAAAACGGCGCGATGACGTCATCATTCAAAGATGGCCGCCTCCATTTATGTTCTTTGCAAATTTTCAATAGGTCATATCTCCTTTATTTTTCATGGCATTTTGATAATTCTTTCAGCTTTTTTCAAGTTTTTCAGAGCCCTTTAAAATACACTGTATTTGAAAATAGTGCATCAACCCCTTTAATATCACTCTTCATGATCTTTGCCATTTACTCATTATGTGGTCCAAGTGTTAACTTTCATACCCCATCCAACCCATTCTCCAATAAGGCCTAACAAAAAAATATATGTGTTTCCGGTTTCCCAACCGACCCTACTTTTTCACCGCGGACCCTAAATATTTTTAGCATAAAAAAAAAAGAAAAAAAAAAGAAGGAAATATTACAATCAAACAACAAATATTTTTATTCAAATGACAATTTTATTAGCCAGAGTTGTTAAGCATCTAATCTCTGGATCCAAACTGTTTGCAAAGTTTATCAAGAAGTTGCCTTAGTACAAAAATGGCGTAATATATGCGAACAATATATATAATAAAAATACTTTTTCCTACCTACCTACCCCAACATTTTGACAGGGTGAAACCAGAAACACACTATTTTTTTAGGCCTAATCAAAAATGGGGTTGGCTGTGGTATGAAATAAAACCTTAATTTTGGCTTAAAAAGTTTGCATATTGTAAAATTAAGATATTTAATAGGTTATTTAAACAAGTTATCACATTGTTTTCAATAAAAAAAATGTTTAAACGTGTTTTACTGTCAAAATATCCCTTATAAAATCCTGCTTAACGGTATATAAGCTTTCTCATAGCTTAATGGAATTAAGGCGGGACCACGTAATGACCAGCATTTAAAACCGCATGAATAAAAAATCATTTCCTCAGGTTTTAATCAAATATTAATATATGGTTTCATGCCACAATGTACGTCACTCAAAGAGATCAGATTAAGGAAAGAAAAGTGTTTATTCAAGATTCGAATGTACAAAATGTCTTCCTATAAATGTACAGAATTTGAAAAAAAACTTCTTGTGAAATCCGTATATAAATTGATCTCCGTCCATAACTAACACATTTAATATTTAACTGAAAATATTAACTTGTTTCTTATTTGCTTTTCAGGATGGTCAACTGACAAAGGAAGAGATTTTGGATAAATACGATATATTTGTTGGAAGTCAGGCCACCGACTTCGGTGATGCCCTTAATCGTCACACCGAATTTTAAGTCATCCGAGGGAGATCAGAATATCAGACCTACTATTATATATCCAGTGTGTAGTTCTTACTGGCGACATGTTGGCTTCAGACTTGTGTACGTAATAGCATTCATAGACAATGGCGGATTGTTGGCGAAATTAGTATACTTGGAACAGTGAAACTGGTTTTGAAAGGCCCGCTGTCATTAAAGACCACCTGACATTAGAGACCACCAGGTAGTCATGATTGAGCGATTATCTCGTTTTTGTCATGAGACCATCTTATGATTAATGACCTGTTCATAATGTTGCGATACGAATGTCATGAAGGACAATCATTAATACTTGTGTATGGATTATGATCTGACCTATTTAAGAAGGCCATTTATTTTGAGAGATGATATTTTCTGGCTGAGGATATTTCAAGACTGGTTCCACTTTAATATACCCATTGAGTTAGAGCTTGGACTGGTACACTGAGTAGCATTGACACTATGAAGCTGTAATAAGCACCAAACTATTGTGATATTTTGTACAGGCTTTTAACATTCTTTAGTCTTACCAGCCGACACCGACACGTATTTTAGACAGTTGACAAAAGTGTCTGCATGTGAATATAGAGCTCCACATACGTTTTTAAACATTCAAACCACTTTCTTAAACTTTAGAGTAACTCTTAATCACTTCTCGAAATCAAAAAAAAAGAAAGCAAAGTGACAGGGGATTAAAAGGCGATGTTGCCCCAAAATGTCACCCCTAAACATGCTTAAAACATTGTATCATGTTATTTATGACAGATACACTTATTTTATAACCAGTTTGAAGATATTGTAAAAATACAAACCTTAGATGCTATAAACCGCTAGTACATGTATATTGTGGCGACTTTCATGTTCCCTCCTGTTGGCATCTAGTCAATATGTATTTCATTTAAATATATTACTGCCTACATCTCGGGACATACTCAAAATCGGTGTTTCATACAAGTTTGTTTTATTAACCTAGGTAATACCAGGGAGTAAGTATACTTACTACTTATACTCCCTGGTAATACCCATGGCGATTATCAGGAGCTCTGTTATGCACTCTGCATGCAAGGCAACTATTAATGTTGATGTAAGTTTTTAAAGGGACACATGGCAATCTTTAAGTTTTTATCAAGCATTTTCAAATTAGCATCTCAATTTATTATTCCAGTATCATTTTGACTTTAAAACTTCTTGCATATCATTAAATATAACTCATGAGTTTTCATATTTTTTCTTATTCTTCCAAAGGTAGATATATATATTATTGGGGCAATATAATCACCAGTTAGTATACCTAAAATCAATTTGCCTTGTACTATTCTTATAATTAATATTAATAATTAAAAAATGTCAAGTTATGTAGAAAAACTAACCGGACATGTTGTTTTTAAAAAAATTGAGATTGGCACGTGTCCCTTTAACTGTCAAGAGAACAAAGCTTGAGTGTTCCTAAGTGTATCAGATGTGCCAGTTATTTTTGTTGCTTAGCTGACGGGTTAAAAGTAGTGTAGATGCATCAACGTTCAGTGAAGCGAATTAACAGCGTTATAAAGATATAATTAATCAAAATTCTTATTATTTTAATAGAAAGATAACACTTTCATTTAAAATGTTGATTGTTTTCTTCTGATATGTAGCTGTTGTTACTCGCATGATCTTTTTCATGAAATGACTGCTTCAGTTTTTATATCAACCTTGTAAAAAACCTTGTAAAAAAAAACCATTGAATATTTGTTAGAGCAATTAAATTGATGTTTCAGATATAGTTAATATTTTTTGTTGATATTATGGATTGAATGCTACTATGTGCTGCTGATAATATTTTAGAAGTAATTTTTAAAGCTGCCATGTAGTTCTTTCATGGTCCTGCTGCTGTTTAAAGCATACTTCAGTTGCATGAGCAGACTTGTTCATATGTGGCCTCTATGATTATGTACTGTTCTGTATACCTTTACATTCATTGATTTAGTATTTGAAATGTGTGTGCCAAACCATTTGTTCTGTTATTTATGTATATTCCTAACCGTTGTTTGAATTTAGTTTTGTAGTGTGTTTTGAGTTATTTTTCTGCCATTTTAAAACAACTTCTGTATAATAATGGAACCGTTCAACTGAATTTATCTGATAAAACAGATTTTGATGTTGAAGTTAAGAGTTAAAACAGATTTTTTCTTTAACCATCAGTAACTAAATTTGCAGCAACTCTTCAGTTCTGCAGGTGAGACGGTTCAAGGCCCATTCTGCATACTTTTATTTCGATGTGAATGGTGGTTGGGCCTGGAATGTTCAATTCTGTTGTCGCCATATCAAACGATCTTTTTGTGTTGGTGTGCCATAACACCCAAATTCAATTCATTTTCTTAACAGATATTGTCGAGTTACGATCAGTTTATTTACAGATATAGTCATTTTACTTGCCGAGATTATAATTGTCATTTTGCATAATCGTGTGTGGCTGTAGTTATCCAGATCTGTGGAGTTCTACAATTTTTGGGAAAAAATAGGGTATTACGTTTGAAAATGTTTTTATTTTTACTCATAAAATCAATTATATTGTTCATTTATATGTTAGTATTTTCAAACATGTAAAACTTTAGATCTTACTACTAATGTTCTCATTATTACAGCAATCCTTGCATTTGTAGTATGTGAAGTTCACAAATCGAAAGGTGCTACATTAATAGTTGCGTTAAACATGTTCGTGGCAGATGCCAAGCATATGTATCTTGAACAGTTTAATATCTTTTCACGATTGCTTATTTTCTCTATCTCAGCTTCCAATGTTTTTTTGTTGTTTTTTTACAATCTTAGCAGTTGTTTTAAAGTCACTCTGAAACTTATCTTATAATAATATTAAAACCACAAGACAAGATATAAAATGTAAGGAAGTAACTAAATGGTGTCCTAGCAATTAGAAGGTAAAAAACATTTCCAGCTTCAGATTTCCACGAGCCAGTCTTTCATCTAGATTTTCTCACTCGTGAAAAAGAGTTTACCGTGCAGTCAGGGATATTTATATGTTGTTGTCAAGACATGTCTGCGCAGATAACAGATATTTGTAGATAGATACTTGTGTATTCCATTAATTAACATTGAAATCCTGTTCTTGTTTGTGTTACATTGCTTCATGCTTGATGTTGAGATGAATTGACTGTTTATAAAAGCATTATTCCTACTTCTGTCTGTTACCACTATTCAGCCTTCTCCAATACCATTCAAGGCATGTGATAGGTTTTCCCAAGCAAAAGTGTTATATTTCTTTTGGCACGCACACATTTTGCTATATCATGATGGTGTTGGACAAAGTAAATAATTACCTTTTTTCATGTACATGTATTTTAACTACTTGCATAATATTGCAGGTATTCGCATTGCAGATATCATACATTTCATGTGTTTATAAGCAATAAAACATAATATGCTCTCCTTTTTTTTTATGAACAAACAGTTTTGTGCAAAATTCCTCTCCTATACAGGTAAAGCTATTATGAAATGTTCAGAAGACAAAACTTGCAGAATTATTTCTCTTAAAATACTTTACTTTTCTAAAAACGCCAGCTCTCATATGTCATTATAAGTTCATCATATTTGTTACCCTCCATGGAGAAAACCATATCTCCAAGATTGAGATTTTGGTAATATTATTTAATCGATCATGTGATAACTTTGCTGAATGAGTAAACCAGTTTTTGGAATAAATAGCATCGGAAATTCATATGAGAGCATATGTTAGTTAATATTAAGATAGTGGTTAATGGAAAGAATGACTGTTTCAGTTTGTACATGCATTTGCCCACAGGTTTGATATGTTCTTTTTAATAAAATATTTTATACATGTAACGACGGCATGTTTTTTCTTTAACTTCCAACATTAAAAATGTCTAATGCCAAACCAATGATTTGCCTATTAAATAAAAAGCTGCCAATCCAGTGGGATTGTTGTGCGTTTTTGTAGGACGCCAAACTTTTAAGATTAAATTGTTTTAAAGGCACAACACACTATTTAGGTTTATATTAAAAGCCGGTCCTAGAGTGAACTTGCCAGGATTTGCAAATTGGAATACCGGTATTTCCTCTTCTTGTCTGGAGGCTATACTCCAGTGCATAAATCCCTTCCCGAACGCCAGAGCGATGGAATTTTCTTGCTTAAAGCTATAGATGCTATACTTAAATTTATACTAACTCATGAATATGAATGTCACGGGTAAGGTCGTTTCAATTCGACGAATGGCAAATAAGCCAGAAATCGATGAGTAAAATATCACATTTTATCTAGCCTTGTACAGGTAACATCGATAATATAAGGCTTCCGAAAAAATCATAAAAATAAAGTTGCCCGGAACGGGGTTCGAACCTGGAACCTTGCAGTTTTATTTGTAACATGAAGTTTTTCCCACTACACCACAGAATCTTTTTGGTATGTAGTAGCATTTCTAACACTTTATAGTCATTTCGTAATAACGAGCAGACGCGCAATTGAGACTAAAGTTTTGAGACGGAATCTTAGTTAAATTGATAATAAATAGAACTGTACCACGCATGGTTATTTATATGTGCGAGATAATGGAGTATATACCGATACATCCTGAGGGTCTTCAAATATGTGTTATTTTGCATCATAATGTAAGTTACTAAATGTTCAATATTAAGAATTCGTCATAGCTCAGAGTATTGGACTATTAATAAGAGAGTTGTGTGTTCAAGTTAACACTTTTGGGTCGAGTAACATTTGTTAAATAATAAAGTTAAACTTAATAATCGAGAGCAACATTCCTGTGAAGTTTCATGAAAATCCGTCCAGTAGTTTCAGAGGAGTAGTCGCTACACACTTTTACTATATAACTCTATGTAAACAAAGATGGCTGCTGTTTAACGTTGAATCAAAATTATTTTCGACAATGACCAACCCCATGTCATGCTGATAATTTCAGGAAAAGTCCCATATCAATATCACTTATAGGTTTCAGGAAGTAGTCGCTACAAATTTGTCTTTTAAAATCTATTTTTAGCCGTGGCCACCATGTTGAATTTCTGGCCGGTCTGAAATTTTGCTAGGATCAACTAGACATCAGGAGAAGTTTCATGAAAATCTGTCGCATAGTTTTAGAGGAGTAGTCGCTACAAATTGTATAATTTTATGTAAACAAAAAATCAAAATAATTTTTGACGAGGATCAACATCATGTCATGCTGATAATTTTAGAAAAATATCAATATTTGAAGAAGTAGTCACCACAAACTTGTTTTTTAAAAATCTACTTTTAACCGTGGCTGCCATCTAGAATTACCAGCTGACCTGAAATTTTGCTAGGATCAATTAGACATCAAGAGCAGCGTTCCTGTGAAGTTCCATGAAAATCCGTAGAGTAGTTTCAGAGGAGTAGTCGCTAGAAGTATTCATTATCTATCTATGTAAACAAAGAGTTATATGGCTGGCGGCCAGGTTTAATGTCAAGTCATGCTGATCATTTTAGAAAAGAACAAAAAATGTCACTTACAGTGACCTTTGACCTCTAAGTGTGACCTTGGAGCCATGGACCTGGATTTTGTGCGCGACACATCTGGTTGTGGTGAGCACTTGTGCCAAGTTATTTGAAAATCCGTCCAGGAATGCAAAAGTTATTGACCGGACACGATTTGACCTTTGACCTCTAAGTGTGACCTTCACTTTGGACCTGGATTTTGTGCACGACATGTCGTCTTGTTTTGGTGAGCTCTTGTGCCAAGTTATTTCAAAATCCATCCATGAATGCCAGAGTTATTGACCGGACACGATTTTTGACCTTTGATCTCTAAGTGTGACCTTGAAATTGGAGCCAAGGACCTGGATTTTGTGCGCGACACATCGTCTTGTTGTGGTGAGCACTTGTGCGAAGTTATTCCAAAATCCGTCCAGTAATGCCAGAGTTATTGACCGGACATGATTTGACCTCTAAGTGTGACCTTGGCCTTAGAGCCACGGACCTGGATTGTGTGCGCGACACGTCGACTTGTTATGGTGAGCACTTGTGCAAAGTTATTTGAAAATCCGTCCATTAATGCCAGAGTTATTGACCGGACGCGATTTGACCTTGACCTTGGAGCAACGGACCTGAATTTTGTGCGTGACACTTCGTCTTGTGGTGGTGAGCACTTGTGCCAGATTATTTGAAAATCTGTCCATGAATGTCTGAGTTATTAACTGGACACAAAAGCACTTTGTTTTGACCTTTGACCTCTAAGTGTGACCTTGACCTTGAGCCACGGACCTGGATTTTGTGCGCGACACATTGTCTTGTTGTTGTGAGCAATTGTGCCAAGTTATTTAAAAATCCGTCCATTACTAACCAGACACGACAAACTAACAAACGAAGGGACTGACGGACGGACAGTGCGACTACTATATGCCACGCTTTGGGGGCATAAAAGTCCCATATCAATATCACTTATAATTTTCAAGAAGAAGTCGCTACAAACTAGTTCTTTAAAAACCTATTTCCAGAGAAGAAGATTTTTTTAAGCTTTTCCCTATACAAGCCTATGTAAAACTGTGACCACTAGGGCGGGGCCGAATGTGACCCCAGTGTCACCATTTGAACAAACTTGGTAAAGGGTCATAATCTTATAGTAAATGCAAAATATTAAACCTCTGGCTCTTGTAGTTTCAGAGAAAAAAAATCCTAATTAAGTCTATGTAAAACTGTGATCCCCGGGGCGGGGCCAAATTTGACACCATTTGAACATACTTATAAACCATAAGCTTATAGCAAATGCAAAATATTAAACCTCTGGCTCTTGCAGTTTCAGAGAAGATATTTTTCTCACTTTTTCCCTATACAAGCCTATGGAAAACTGTGAACCCCAGGGCACAGCAAATTGTGACCCCAGGGTCATCATTTGAACAAACTTGGTGAAGGACCATAATCTTATAGTAAATGCAAAATATTAAACCTGGCTCTTGTAGTTTCAGAGAAGAGATTTTTTTAATTTTTTCCTATACAAGTCTATGTGACCCCAAGGGCGGGGCCAAATTAGACCCCAAGGTCACCATTTGAACAAACTTATAAACCATAAGCTTATAGCAAATGCAAAATATTAAACCTCTGGCTCTTGCAGTTTCAGAGAAGATATTTTTCTCACTTTTTCCCTATACAAGCCTATGGAAAACTGTGAACCCCAGGGCACAGCAAATTGTGACCCCAGGGTCATCATTTGAACAAACTTGGTAAAGGACCATAATCTTATAGTAAATGCAAAATATTAAACCTGGCTCTTGTAGTTTCAGAGAAGAGATTTTTTTAATTTTTTCCTATACAAGTCTATGTGACCCCAGGGGCGGGGCCAAATTAGACCCCAAGGTCACCATTTGAACAAACTTATAAACCATAAGCTTATAGCAAATGCAAAATATTAAACCTCTGGCTCTGGCAGTTTCAGAGAAGATTTTTTTCTCACTTTTTCCCTATACAAGCCTATGGAAAACTGTGACCCCCAGGGCACAGCAAATTGTGACCCCAGGGTCATCATTTGAACAAACTTGGTAAAGGACCATAATCTTATAGTAAATGCAAAATATTAAACCTGGCTCTTGTGGTTTCAGAAGAGATTTTTTTATTTTTTTCCTATACAAGTCTATGTGACCCCCGGGGCGGGGCCAAATTAGACCCCAGGGTCACCATTTGAACAAACTTAGTAGAGGACAATAAGCTGATGCTACATGTAATACATGAAAGTTCTGTGCCTTGTGGTTTCAGAGAAGAATTGAATTGAATTGGGGTTTTAAGGCGCACCAAGACATGAAAGGTTATATGGCACCTAACAGGAATGAACATGCCAGGCTCATCCCCCATGTACATCGAGATAAAATATGAAGAATGGGCCTAGAACCTTCTCACCTGCAGAACTGCAGAGTTGCTGCAAATTCTATTATAGACACTCCATTTAAGCTGGAGCCACGTTTATTGTTTTCCTGTCACTGCTCTAGTGATTTGAGCGAGATGGCACCTGAAACAATGCAGGCGTCAAGATCAAGACCTTTAATGAGCGCAAAAAAAAAATGATAAAATAAACACGAATTTGTGGGGTGGTTCTACACGGTCATTTTTTACCCCGGGAACTTCATTTGAACAAACTCGATAGTCTAGGTGTTGGCGATCATTTTAAAAGAAAAACTGTCGAAATCCAGCGGTTAAAGATTTTTTAAGGTTTCGACCATATATGGTAATGGTGGCCATCTTGGATGTCGCACTGACCTAATTTTAACAAATCTAAAAAGCATTCATCTAAGGATCATACATGTGAAGTTTGATCAAAATTGGCTAAGCGATTTCTGAGGACGAAGCCGACGACGGACGGATGACGAATGAGCCTTCGGCTCAGGTGGTCTAAAAAGTTTACAGACAGACGGATGACGGACATTGCACCAATGAACTTTGATCAGTAGAGCAAACAAGAGGCCCAAGAGGGCCTGTGGACGCTCTACTGGCTAAAGATAAAGTTTATGCACAAGGGGCCATAACTCTTTCAAATATTGTTCAACCAGAAAATGGTGATGATATAGGCAATTAGGCTTGGTATTGATCATACTTGTCAAGTTTCGTTAAAATCCAGCCAGTTGTTCAGGAGAACTAGTCTGTACAAAGTTAGTGTATCAAAAACCTTTAAAGGGCCGTAACTCCACCAAAAATCTGTTAACCGGAATGCGACGATGATATGCACAACTAAGCTTGGTGCTGATCATCCCTGTAAAGTTTCGTTGAAACGTGGGGAGACGTTCAGGAGAATAGTCCAGACAAAGTTTGTGTATTAAAACCTTTAAAGGGCCATAACTCTGCCAAAAATCATTCAACCAGAACTAGGCAAAGATTTGCACAACTAGACCTGGAACTGATCATCCCTAAAAAGTTTTGTTTAAATCCGGCCAGGGGTTCAGGAAAACTAGCCAGGACAAAGTTTGTGTATTAAAACCTTTAAAGGGACATTACTCCGCCAAAATCATTCAACTGGAACACAGTGACGATATGTACAACTAGGCTTGCTACTGATCATTCCTGAAAAATTTCAATGAAATTTGGAGAAATGAAGGCTCTTTCTTAATGAGGCCAAAATATAGCATGTTTCAGAAAATCAAGGGCCATAACTCCAGTGTAAATGGTCCAATCTGGCTGTTTTTCAAACTTGTCGGAGCTTTTATTGATAGTAACAATCTGGTAAAGTTTGGTAAAGATCGGATGAAAAATACAGACCCTATTGTATTAACAAGGCAAAATATAGCATTTTTAACTAAATCAAGGGCCATAACTCTGCTGTTATTGGTCCGATCTGGCTGGTTTTTGAACTTCTCTGAGCTTTCATTGATAATAACAAGATGGTAAAGTTTGGTAAAGATGGGATGAACAATGAAGCCCCTATCGTCTTAACGGGCAAAATATAGCATTTTTAACTAAATCAAGGGCCATAACTCCGCTGTTACTAGTCCGATATGAATGGTTTTCAAACTTGTCAGAGCTTTCATTGATATTAACAATCTGATAAAATTTGGTAAAGATCGGATGAAGCCCCTATCGTCTTAACAAGGCAAAATATAGCATTTTTAATTAAATGAAGGGCCATAACTCCGCTGTTAATAGTCCGATCTAGCTGGTTTTCAAACCTGTCCAAGCTTTCAACGACATTAACAATGTGGTAAAGAATAAAATTTGGTAAAGATCGGATGAACATAAAAGCCCCTATTGTCTTAACGAGGCAAAATATAGCATTTTTACCTAAATCAAGGGCCATAACTCCGCTGTTACGAGTCCGATATGGCTGGTTTTCAAACTTGTCCAAGCTTTCATTGATATTAACAATGTGGTAAAGTTTGATAATGATAGGATGAAAAATGAAGGCCCTATCGTCTTAACCCTTAACGAGTCAAAATATAGCATTTTAAACTAAATCAAGGGCCATAACTCCGCTGTTAATGGTCCGATCTAGCTGGTTGTCAAATCTGTGCGAGCTTTTATTTATATAAACAATCTGGTAAAGTTTAGTAAAGATTGGATGAAAGATGAAGGCCCTATTGTCTTAATGAGGCAAAATATAGCATTTTTAACTAAATCAAGGGCAATAACTCCGTTGTTAATGGTCCGATCTAGCTGGTTTTCAAACTTCTCCGAGCTTTCATTGATATTAACAATCTGTGCAAGTTTGGTAAAGATCAAATAATAAATGAAGGTGCTAGTGTTCCGGCCGGCTTAACATGGCATTTTTCAGCAAAACAAGGGTCATAACTCCGTTGAAATTATTTCGATCTTGCCGGTTTTTGAACTTGTTCAAGCTTTCATTGATATAAAGACACTGGCAAAGTTAAGTAAAGATCCGAAAAATATTGAAGGCCCTAGAGTGTTCACAAGGCAGAAAATAGCATTTTTCAGAAAAAACAAGGGCCATAACTCCGGTGTTACTGATGTGATTTAGCTGGTTTTTGAACTTGTTCGAGCTTTCATTGATATTAACAATCTGTGGAAGTTTGGTAAAGATCAAATAATAAATAAAGGTGCTAGAGTGTTCACAAGGCAGAAAATGCCATTTTTCAGCAAAACAAGGGCCATAACTCCGGTGTTACTGACCCAATTCAGCCGATTTTCGAACTTGTCCAAGCTATAATTATTATTAACAATCTGTGCAAGTTTGGTAACGATCAAATAATAAATGAAGGGGCTAGAGCGTTCACAAGGCAGAAAACAGCAATTTTCAGAAAAATCAAGGGCCATAACTCCGATGTTACTGATCCGATTTGGCTGGTTTTCGAACTTGTTCGAGCCTTCATTGATATTAACAATGTGCGCAAGTTTGGTAAAGATCAAATAATAAATGAAGGTGCTAGAGTGTTCACAAGGCTTAATATGGCATTTTTCAGCAAAACTTAGGGCCATAACTCCGGTGAAATTATTCCGATCTGGCTGGTTTTCGAACTTGTCCGAGCTTTTATTGATATTAACAACCTGTTAAAGTTTGGTAAAGATCGGATGAAAAATGAAGGCCCTATGGTGGTAACAAGACAAAAGTTAACGACGGACGACGGACGGACGGCCAGACGGACGACGGACAACTCGTCATCCCATAAGCTCTGCTGGCCTTCGGCCAGTAGAGCTAAAAACTGCAAAAAGACAGTAAAATGTTCAATAATGGCACAAATCAAAACGTGGTCCTTAAATTATTTTCAGGAGTATATAATTATAACCTCGTACGTGTTTATGGACACATTTTTATCAATATACAAGAAAAACTTGATGCAAAGCATCAATTCGGCGCCAAAATTTTGAAGAATTAAAACATACGTTATTAAATAACAGTACACGTGTTTATCAGTTATTTTATCATCAGTACTAAACCTTGGTATATTTAGTGGTCATGGACATAATATTAACAAACGTTGCTATGTTGACTTGGTTAAATGTATTTTGAATTAACTAGGTCATTCAGACAATTTTCCAAACGGTTTCGTTGCAGGACTTTCCTTAAAATGTGTTAAATGAATTGACTGCATTAGGTTTAAATAAATAGTTTATGGAAAGATAAGGTGATGAATGCCGAGTGATTACAAAGTCGTTGTTGAAACATTTGGAGAGAAAGCTAAGTAAGCCAAGAATTAATGGACAATGCACTTCACATATCTGTTTGATTTTTTAACGTCGTTTTTATGCCATGAAGGGCCAACAGACGATCAGTTTTAGACTAATTGTTTTTGTTTTGTTATTAAACCTAGTACTGTATCACATGAACCATCTATACAGGTAACTGATAATCTACTCATTTGAATTAGTGGCTGGAGACGAGGGACAATAAGACACAATGTTGCATGTCAATCATTATAAAGGGTGTACGCTATAGAAATAGTGTCATGTTTAAAGACAACATGGTACTGTCTGAGGATCCAACTGACCTCTGGATTCAAAGCCCAGTTCGCTACTAACAGTGGTAATGCCGACTTTTTCAGTTGTAATTTGAAATGAATCTGCTATTTAATAGCACTTGTGAATATGATCATGATATTTTTATTTATACCCGTAAAAAAAACTAAAAAAAAACACACAAAAATATAGTTTTATAAAAAAAAATTGGCACAGGAAGAAAACAATTTAATAAAATGGGTATTCAAGCACATGGACAGGTAAAAATTTAACTGAGATTATTGAAATTTTAAAAAGAAAATTGGTAAATGTTTATATTTATGTTTGTCGGTCTGTCCTAAGGGTCTGGTGCTGATTCTAAGATATCCAGGCACCAAGTGCCTATTGGACTGCTACAGTTAGGATGATGTTCGACATTTCCATGAAAATGGGAGTAATGCAGAAATGACCGCGCTCGACATCTCCATAAACATGAGAGAAATGCAGAAATGACTGCGGTCGACATCTCTATGAAAAGGAGATAATGCAGGAATAACAGCACTCAAAATCTCTGTAAAAGTGAGAGTAATGCGCAATGACAGCGCTTGACATCTCCATAAAAATGGGAGTGATGCAGAAATGACAGCGCTCGACATCTCCATGATAATGGGAGTAATGCAGAAATGACAGCACTCGACATTTCCGTGAAAATGAGAGTAATGCAGAATTGACAGCTCTCGACATCTCCATGAAAATGACACCGCTCGACATCTCCATGATAATGGTAGTAATGCAGAAATGACCGCTCGACATCTCCATGATAATGGGAATAATGCAGAAATGACAGCGCTCGACATCTCCATAAAAATGAGAGTAATGTAGAAATGACAGAGCTCAACATCTCTATGAAATGACTGTATTGCAGGAATAACAACGGTCGACATCTCTGTAAAAGTGAGAGTAATGCGCAATGACAGCGCTCGACATCTCCATAAAAATGGGAGTCATGCAGAAATGACAGTGCTCGACGTCTCCATGAAAATGAGAGTAATGCAGAAATGGCAGCGCTCGACATCTCCATGAAAATGAGAGTAATGCAGAAATGACAGCGGTCGACATCTCCATAAAATGGGAGTAATGCAGAAATGACAGCGGCCGACATCTCCACGACAATCGGTGTAATGCAGAAATGACAGCGGTCGACATCTCCATAAAATGGGAGTAATACAGAAATGACAGCGGTCGACATCTCAATGAAAATGAGTGTAATGCAGAATTGACAGCGGTCGACATCTCCATGAAAATAGGAGTAATGCAGAAATGACAGCAGTCGACATCGCCATGATAATGGGAGTAATGCAGAAATGACAGCGGTCGACATCTCCATAAAATGAGAGTAATGCATGAATGACAGAGGTCGACATCTCCATAAAATGGGAGTAATGCAGAAATGACAGCGGTCAACATCTCCATGAAAATGGGAGTAATGCAGAAATGACAGCGGCCGACATCTCCATGAAAATGGGAGTAAAGTAGAAATGACAGCGGTTGACATCGCCATGAGCACATGTAAAACACTGGGCGTGAGACATACACCCGTGAGGAATTTCCTAACTAGGCATGGGACCCTTACGAGACATTTTGAAATGTCAACTTTGGTCGGACACCCGCAACCCCCCATAACAAACCGTAAGGATATACTTTAAATCGAGAGAATTTATTTAGTGTAGATTTATTTAAATCTTTTCCATTGATTTAAATTTGGTGCAGTCCATGTTAAATAGTGAAAAAAAATCATGTTTTTATCTAAATATGTTTTTTTAAAACAGCGCACTATTGTTCCATTTCATAATTTCAGTCCTTATTTATTTTGAAGAACTTTGCCGCGATGTGTTGGCGAACATTGCCGCAACTTTGCAGCGAACATCACCACAAGCATCGCCAGAACAGTGCAGAGAAACATTTTATGCAAATGAAGTTTGATGCAAAGTTGCAGCGAACATCGCCAGAAGATTACAGCTAAAAGCATTATGCAAATGAAGTTTGCTGCAAAGTTGCCGCACACTTTTACCATGCAAATGAGGTCTGCGGCAAAGTTGCGTTGAACATCGCCGGAACATCACCAGAACCTCATTTGCATATTTGTTCGCTGCAACTTTGCCGCAGACCTCATTTGCATGATAAAAGTGTACCGCAACATCGCCGCAAACTTGTTCGCCGCAGCTTTGCAGCAATGTTTGCCGCAGAGTTGCAGCAAATAGTCGCCAGAAGCCTATATTTTTGGTAAGGGTAAGGTTATACATAAGTTAATTTTATAACTTAGTAAATGACATGATCCACCCAATTTGAACAAACTTGAAAGGTCAATGCTAAGATGCTTAACATAATGTTTCATGAAAATTTCAGTGTTGGTTACTGAGAAGAAGACAGATGGATGACAGCCTATGGTAAAGCTGATCTTGCACAAGCCAGTTCAGCTTAGAAAACAATATAAAATGCAGTGTCCAATCTAGGATCTAAAAAGCAGGGGGGATTTTCCCCCCTTCCTCTAAAAATGTGGGGGGATTTTCAAAAGTAAAGGGGGATGGGTTCAAACAAATCTATTACACACTTTTCATAACACCATTTCGACTGCAAGTCGCATAATTTTGAATATTTTTGATTCCGAGTCTGCGCTCATAAATCTACTTTCGTTTTCAATACATTAGTCTGCATTCGACAGTCAAAATGAAGCATTACAAAATTAGCGATTTCCCGTAAACGAAATTTAAATGCCAAAACTTTCCGATATATTATCGTATTTTCTCATTTCTTAGCAACATTTAATGTAATTTGGCAATAATAATTAATCAAAACGATTTAAAAACGAGAACAATGTGAAAACATTTGAAACGCAGATATTACGATCGATAAATTTCGTTAATTTTTCTAAAATTCGTATTACGCATTTGACTCGTTTTCAGTCAAAATACAGGGAGACATCGTTTTAATGAAATGATTTTGTATAATTTTTGAATTATTGGTGCATCATTTCTTACAGAAATTCAAGAAATCGCTAAGCAGTTTTATCTCTTGTGTTTTATATCTTATTCTGGTGCGTTTTATAGCATGCTTTAAATGCCATTTAAACATTTTTAATTACAATCCAAACATACTCAACTATCAGTCCTTTTGATTCCCCATGCCTAAGGTCAAAGTACTACCACAGTATGTCCGGCTTGAGGGCGCCGAACAATTATGCCGATTGCAATGAAACCACACATAACCACCAACTTAAGATGTGCTTTTAACAAGCCACTATTTATAGTTATGTGCCCTTGAATAGGAAACTGACACTGACATCTCTTGCTACACAGATATATTGGCTACACAAGAACTTCTTAGATACACCAGGACGTCTTGACTACACACATACCTCTGGGCTACCTTCAAACAATTCACATACATCTGGGTTACACAAACCTCAGGGTTACACAGACTTCTGAGTTACGATGAGTGTGTCCTCCAATCGGTTTGCGAATGCACTTTCGGTAGCCATTGGTAACCATCATGTGCCATTATAATGGGTAAGATGTCGATAACCAATATCGCCGTTACTCTCTGCTTAAGGTAGCATCGGTGGTCTCATTATGACATAAGTTCAAAATGGCGACGAACATCATCACCAAAACGTGTACTGCTGAGAATTCCCATAAACATACCAGTGGATAATAAGACGTACAATGTCCACAAACTCAAATGTTTTCAAGTATAAAAACAGCAGGTATCCCCTGCCTTGTCATTTTGGTAATATATCGTTAGCTACATGTAACTTTGCACTGCCGTTGGTACCATCCGTTCAGAGTTTATTGTTTATCAACTGTAACATCGATACTCAATGGTAACCATATGCTGCCATCGGTGGCCGTTGGTAACCCGTAACCCGTGGTATTTGCCAATGGAAAAACCCGCAACGCAATCGATGACAAATACCTCTGCGATACACAAAGCCTTCTGGGCTACTAAAATCTGCACACAGACCTGTAATTCGGTTGATTTTTTGTGGTGGAGGCAGACCACCCACTTTTTCTGGGTAGAACCAGCACTGTAAACCTCCCGCCATCGGTAAGAATCGACACTTCCTCACTTACAAGTCGAGCTCCCAGTGGGATTCGAACCCGCAGCGGTGAGAGGGGAAGGTTTACAACACAACGTTATTAACCATTTGGCCACGGAGATGCTTGATAATTTATAAGAAACATAATATGTATCATGGACATTATAAAAACAAGCAATATACACTTTGATCATGAAATTATATTTATTTTTATTGATAATTCTTTTTACTTTGATATTTGTAAAAATAGAAACTAAGCACAGTAACAAAGTAGCAAAACAACAACAACATCCAACCAAATCGACACATGATTCAAGATAAGACAGCATTTGATAGCTTTAATCCAGAACTACATTAATTCAAAAGTTCTTTCTTTGTCAAGTTTCTTGTAATCCTAAAGTACTGTTGAAAAGTTGTGCTGTGATATATTTCAATACAACTGCATTAAAGGGACACATGGCAATCTTGAGTTTTATTCAAACATTAAAATTTGCTCCTCAATTTACTTATCCTGCCTCATTTTGACTTTAAAACTGCTTGCATATAATTCAATAAAAAATTGAGATTTCAACTTTCTTTCCATATTTTACCAAATTTTTAAAATATTACTGGTGCAATATTATAAAAAGTTAGTAATATGCAAAAATAATTTGCTTTGAACTATTCTAACAATTAATATTAATGATTGGACAAATGCAAGTTAAGAGGAAAACTAACGGGACGCCATGAGTTTTTAAAAAATCAAGATTGCCGTGTGTCCCTTTAAACGTATACACATGGAGGGCTTTATTCAAAATTTGCAAAGAAGTCGTAACATTCTTATTGAAATTGAAGAAAAATGTCATGGACAAATTTAATTTACCCTCAGATGATTATATATATTTAAAGGGAAACACAGCAATCTTGTTTTTTTTTAAACTGACAGCGTCCTGTTACTTTTTCTACATAAACTGCATTTGTTCAATCATTAATATTAATTATAAGAATAGTATAAAGCAAATTGTTTTTGCATATTACAAACCGTTGATTATATTTCACCAATAATATATTCAAACCCATCACAGAATAACGAAGAAAAGTTGAAAACTCAAAATTTAAATATATGCATGCAGGCTTAGTCAAAATGATACTGCTAAGTTTAATGCTAGATAAAAGCTTCCAGATTGCTGTGTGTCTCTTTAAAACAAAAATCTTCAATTATGCTATTATAATTTATTTCAAGGAATATCCAAAATCACATATTTCAAGTAAAATGTTGAAAGTAATATGCTTGCAAAAAACTTTAATTATATCCCATCATAATGTAGAAACTTTCCATTTAACATAATTTATGTCCTTAACAAATGGAGCCTCCAATTTGCAATATCTTAAACAGTAGATGGAGTATAAATTGTTTCTATTGTTCAAAATTCTCATAATACATTTTATATTTTGCATCAGTATCCGCTAAGACTGTCCCTTTAAAGAGACACAAGGCAGTCTTCGGATTGCACATTCTACCCAGCATGGATCAAATGTGTGTTATTTATTAAATATTTAAAAAGTATTTGGTAATATCAGTCCTTTGGATGAAACAAACCACACACCCTAAAAATGGTCCACACCTAACAGCCAACAATTAGTAATTTAAAAGTATTTCTTGCAAATATTCAACTTGCGTAGAACAACGGAAGGTCAAGTAGAACAATGAAAAGTCAAGTAGAACAATGGAAAGTCAAGTAGAACAACATAAGGTCAACTAGATCGGAAGGTTAAGTAGAACAAAGGAAAGTCAAGTAGAATGGAAGGTCAAGTAGAATGGAAGGTCAAGTAGAATGGAAGGTCCAGTAGAACAACGGAAGGTTATTCATTAGGTTTTTAAAATGCATGTGGTTGAATATGCGTAAAAGGAACGATTTGATAATTTCATTCGATGCTCCAGTTTTGAAGTTTGGCCTGGCTGGTTAAAGCCGTTTATATTGTGTCTACAGAGTTGAATTCGCAAAGTATTTAATTTATATATCTACCTCATCAACAGTACGTTTAGAAATGTGCTGTTGGTGCAGTTGAATTGAAATGTGTTCAATAATTTCTGAGTCGGTAACTTACAATTTAATTCATGGCAATGAAAGACATTAACATAATGCAGACCATGCTGAATACTATAGTTTATACACATTGTGTAATTAACCCTTAACCCGCCACATATGTATATATTGGACTGTTTTTTCTTTGAATTAAGACCATGCCATTTATGCGACAAAGGGGTGTTTTGGGGATAATGACTGATCAACAGCTGGACATTGTAAACCCTGATCAGCCTGCAAGTTACTCGCAGGCTATTATAGTCGTGCTTACTGGGTTAAGGGTTAAAACACATTTCATTAGCTGTCTATCTCACAGTTATCTGGTTTACACAGTGCCAAAGGTAAGTTAAAATATGCCCTATCTGGCGTGTAAGGGTCTTTGAAGGTCATTTGGCCTCAATATAACGTGCCTTCAAATTCCCGGACTGACTAAACATACTGACAACACTGCAACATTAATAAAGACTAGACAAGATGTGTACAAGAACCGTCACCAACAGTCATCACTGAGACAAACAATACATATACACTAATGCTGGCTTATTACATGTTTCAATGGCTCATTTTGATTTAGATAGGTGATCATCTTGAAATTGGCAAGGACTTAAAACAAGTCATATGAAATACATCATTATACATCAACATACCTGACAAGTCCCATGCAATGGGCATGAGACACACATTTTTGTGTCAAATCATACTCGCGCATACATTCTACGTTCTCACGCATTTTGAAAATTTGAGACATTTTTTTGTCTGCAATTTTTTTAAAAAAAGTTAGTACATTTCATACCAAAAATCTTTAAAACGTAGTGTAATAAGTTTAGCCAGGATTTCAGTACTGCCTACATATACTGCGTGACTTAAAGTAGCTATCCTGCCAATAACTGCCAAATTTTACATCATTTGTACACCGTTTCTATACCTACTGATGATGAGGTATATATATATAATATACCTACTGACGATGAGGTATATATATAACTTACATATTTTGAGAATCCAAACTCTTTAGACACAATATAAATGGTTTTAACCAGACAGGAAACCCCGAAACTGGAACGAATTAAAGAGTTAATTTTATGCATATTCAGTCACGGTTACTTTTAGAACCCGTTAATAAACCTTTACTTTTAATCGGCAGGTACACATTGTTTTGATACTTGGTTTTGTAGTGCAATTTTGCCGTTATTTGGCGGGTTAGTTTCTTTAAATCAATTCAATTAAAATGTATGATCATATAAACAGTAACGAGTATACCTCAAAGCTAATATTCATGAAATTCAACCACAGACTGTCTCAGGCTTCACCGGACTGACCCCTTAACCAAGGGGCAATCATTTTAGATATTTCTCAATCTTGACTTCCATTGGGCTTTGACAGCTATGCATTAACCATGGTTATGTTACAAACCATATGGTAATGGTAGTTCTTTTCACAATTCATCTTATTCTGTAAAGTTGAGGTGAATTGAGTTTCATGGCGCACCTACACAAAAAGGTTATATGGCGCCAACAGTAATGAACATCCCATGCTCAACCTCCATTACATCTCGATAAAAAATTGCAGAATGGGCCTAAAACCTTCTCACCTGCAGAACTGCAGAGTTTGTTGTATACACTCTATTTTTTGCTAGAACCACGGTCATTCTTTTCTGACATCACTCAAGTAGCACCTGAAACAACACGGGGTTGATGATGATGGCCCTTAATGAACATGTAAACTCGCATTTAACACCTGTATGTCAAGTTTACATAACAACCATGTATAAGCGAGACACCAGCTTGTATATAATAAAAGTATCTGTTTTTCATCTGAACGTACATCTGAGTTTGTTTAAATAATGCTTTTCTACAAACAACTATTGCTGTGCTTTTTTATCTCTTATCTCACTGTCTCTATGGTCGACTGTCCATACATACCAAACTACAAGGACAATGGCCTTACTGTCTATAGTTGACAACTTGACAGTCCGTACACACCAAACACAACATTCGTAAGAATCGTAATTATAAGGACAATGGCACACCTCATAATACTGACGAGATACTGTATTCCTAGCTAAAACTTGTATATCACAAGATGTCCGTTGTATAAACATATATTAAACACAATCATGGCAATTAGAATATTATGCAAGCTTTTTAACTGTACAATATATAGATAACATTTAATGTAATTTATACTTTAAAAACAATGCATCAATTTGTTATTTTGCTATTTAATACATTATTATTCATTAATGATGAATATGTAACAAGAAATTAACAACACAACATTTTCAAGTAACAAGCAACAAGGTGGTATGTAGGGCAACACATTTCTGGAGATTCGTATTCAACCTTTTGTCATACTGAAATCTCGCTCTCGTTTTACACGAGATTTCTAGCTCGCTCGGGATGTCGCGACACCGACAGCAAATTTGACGCAGAAAAAAATCAAAATTCTGACAGCTAATATTACTAACACAACAACAGCTTTCTCACAATATTTTTGCATAATACGGCCTAAAATGTGTCTATAAGCAAATAAACACCGTACACTCCCTATACAGAATTAAGGTTGAGACACCCCAAGCTAGAAATCTTGCTAAAAAGCGAGCGAGATTTGATAACGTCAACATTAAGAATACAAGTCGACAGAAATAAACAGTGCTTTATGGCTAGAATGGTGTTAATATGGAATATTGGTCATCAACTCATCAACATTTCATAAAGCATAATCAAATGCTTAGTCTTTAATATGGGTTGACCTCCTATTCCATAATTACAAGCATATAACATACTTACAATAAAACTGTAATGGATAACTTATAGGAATCTGTGCTCCAAGGCATGCCCTGTTGCTTCTGAAAAAGTCAGGTCCTGAATTATAAGTGACAGGCCTGACCGTCCTGTCCCTATTAATTATTTTTCATTTTTCATTAGCATTAATTTTCCTCTGGCTCTGATGCGATTCCTAAAATGCGAAAAACCATCGACATTGCATTTTGTGCGTGAAACTTCTCTTTTGGTGGAAACATTTTTATTGTGCATTTTGTTGTAATAAACTACTTCATCAACACAGACCACACTACAAGTGTCGTAAATTGTTTAGTTACTGCAGAAATGTTGAAAATATAAAGTAAGACAAGTTTTATCTTTTTTTTTTTTTGCTCTTTTTTGTCATCTGAAGGGTGTCCCACGATGGTTTAAGTTATCTGACAGTATCGTCTAATCACAGAATGGTGTTTTTATAACCATATAGGAATATTATTGAAAGTACTACCTTGTTTCGTACATAAAATAAAGCGAATTCAGTGGCAGGGGATGATATAATTTAACAGTTGGGAACATATTAAATAGTTTATTGTGTTTAAATACATGCGGCGTTCGACTTTCCATGCATGTATAAAACTAGGATATTCCGACAGTAAAACGGCTTGGGGACTGGGATTCTCAGACTGGTCTAGTTTTTGCTGTGCGTTTGTGGTTTTTTTGACAAGCCTGACAAGACTTCGTGCTTACATATTACGAAAGACCCAAAATGGATTCTGAAGGACCCAGCGCATCAAGCTTTCCTATTTATAGAGCACCAGGAATGCTTGTACAAGTTGTGACGACAAACAATTTTAACTGCTTACTTACCCGACAGATCGTTGTAAACCAATGCATAGCAAGTGTTGTTTTTATCATGCACATGCATCAAATTAAAAAAGTTTCAATTCATTCAACTTTCATCTCTTCAGTTAATATTTCATTGCTACTTTTATTGAACAATATCTTTAACAGCCAAATTTTAAAAGACCATACTGGGAGATTGACCTCAGAAATATGGAAATTTGGACTTGAAAAGGGGAGATATTGTTTCATTGAAATAATTACAAAACGTATGTTGAGCTTCTATAATGTAGTTTGCAATTATTTTATTTTTGCATTCTTACATAAGCAATAAATTCATTAATACCACAACAACAGTTTTGTTCTTGGTTCTGGGCACAGACAAAAATTCGGGAGCATTTTTTTCTGGCGTAGTTTTGGCAGGTATACTTTTTACAGATATATTAAACTGTGAAGAAATTAAATAACAAGGTATTAAACTTTTAATATACTATTTTTGAAGTTGTCGGACGTATCGGCATATGAACAAGTTCATGCTTGTATTTGCAATCATGATTATTAAATTTTATCTTTTATATAATATCAATTAGCACTTAATGCAGTCATATTGCATTGTTCAACCTTGAAGCACTGATATGTAAAATATATACATTAACTTGGTAATTACCAAAATACTACAAAATACATTCACATATTTTTCATTTGTAACTAATTCACCAACACTTCGATCTATGCCTACTGTTTCACTGATCCTCTGTGTTTTCTTTCTATTTGTCTTCCAATGTTTCTGAATGTTGCATCATTACTTTGTCATTTTCTTGTCCTCCAGCATTCACAGCAGACTTTCCAGGTGTATCAAGTTCACTGGTTTCTTTGTCCATATCCGACTTCACTTCACGTGTATCCTTCTCGACTGTCTTGTCATCAGACTCAGCTGGCACGGGTTCAATTATTTCTTCTGTAATTCCCATGGCAACATCGGTATCACAGACCAGAGGAGCGTCGTCTGCATCTGTATCGCCGCACACTTGAGTCGTGCCTTCTGCATCACTCTCAAACTCACCATCTACTGTGCCGTCTTTATCTAAAGCTTGAGCAACATTTTCTGTTTCCATATCATCAACGTTATCTTTGATGGTGTCATCACATTTCTGATTGTCCTCATTCATGGCATTTGCAATACTTTTTTCAATCTGTGCACTTTCTTTTGAAGTCTCATCATTTTCCAAGTCCATGCCAATACTGGCAGTATTTTCTGTGTCCATGGTTGCATGTTGAGTCTCATTTGGCTCCATGGCAACAACAGGTTGTGATAATTCATCTTCTGTTTCTTCATTTGGCACTTCAGTTGAATCCTAAATATTTACAGATAGTTTAGTAATGACTATATATTTTACAAAGTATGCCAAATTACAAAGTATCTAGACTATAAAAATCTTCTCTGGCCTTTGGCTCGTAGAGCTAAAATCTTACTTTAAGATACATTTAGTAAAAACGGTTAAATTACAATTTATTAAAAACGTAATTATCATACATGTGATACTTTCAGGACCTCAATCTGGGAGTTTAGTGATTTTTTTAAGGGAGATTCATGCAAAAATCTGGGAGTTTTTTTCGCGGGCTATTTTTAGCGCGCGAGCAGTATTTTATACCCAAATTTCATAAACGAATACCTAAAAATACACTTTTAAACAAGTTTCTTCATTGATGTCAGGGGAGATAACATGAATGAATAAAAAAGGTTTTTAAACAATATTTTATTTAATAACCAATGATAAACATGTTCACTGTTCATTTCGCTGTTGTTTGGTTATGCTCAATAATCTACTTTAATACTTACAGACAGTGTCCCTTTAAAGTTTGTTGTTATATTTTCGTACTTACAAAACATAAAAATATTGAGAAAGTAAGAGTATAATAAAAAAAAAATATTTAAAAAATATATTTTTTTCTTTTTTTTTTCCCCACCCACTCCACCAAATATTGGCCGCGATGTTTCAAAAACGGCCGAGCAAAAGACGGCTGCACGGTTGGCTGCCTAATAATCTCCCCTCTGGAAAATAACCGATAGTATGAATCAAATTGAGTCTGATGTAGCCTACAATAGTACGAATCTAATTGAGTACGAAGTACGAAATTTCGTAGGAGTTGTCGTTCTTGAATTCATTCTATTTTTAGAAGCAACAACACCTTGACAAATCTGCTAACCAGCGAGTATTGATTCGAGAAAAAAATGTGTTTTTTAAAACACCCCATCTTGATTAAAAATGTTTGAGAACCCATCTTGATTTATTTATTTTAGATACCTACCCCCATTCACCACAACTCAATTGTTTTTGTGTGAGATTTCTACTTTCGTTTTCGCTATCCGATAATTACTGCATCTCCCTTATTGCCTTAACAAACATTCATTTTCCACTTGACGCCGGCAATTTGTTTCAAGTCGTATCTAACCTGTTTAATTACAGACATCATTAAAGACTTCATAAGTGTGCTGCTAATCCTTTGGTCAGATCAATTAAGCCAATAAACTGTTTGCAAATAAGCTTCACCCACTTTCCCCCAGGCTATTGATCCAGGTCAAATCCAGGTGAAATAGATCGATGATTTTCGAAAAATCGATTTTAGCAATTTTACGGGAGTTTTTCACACAATTCCGTGGGGCCGGGAGGAGGGTTAGAATTCCGTGAGATTTCATCTCACGCCGTGAGATATCACATGTATGAATTATATGCATTTCTGAAAGATATAAATGCTAAAATAAAAACAGACCTCCATCTCCTCAGTCAAGGTTTTCTCTATTGACTCAGCAAGAGCTCTGAACATCTCCAAATTTGCGTTGTCATTGTTTGCGGTAGACTGGTCTATCACAGTATAGCCTGGACCCAGTTTCTGGTACTTCACTTCTCGTTTGTCTGCAGCTACAATTATGGTAAGAGAAGTACTAGTTATTAAAACAACTACTTAACAGATATCATAACTTTATGGACATGTGAATAAGAACAAGCAATGTCACCAGTAAGTAAGGAATGCCCCCGAATTTGATCTTTGACCTTCAAGTATGACCTTGACCTTTGATGTATGGACCTGACCATTGCGGGCAACACATGTGAATAAGAACTACGTATGACAATACAAGTAATGTCACCAGTAAGTGAGGAATGCCCCCGAATTTGATCTTTGACCTTCATGTTTGACCTTGACATTTGATGTATGGACCAAATTATTGCACGCAACACACCTTCTCAGTGAGATTAACATGTGAATGTAGTTTCATGAAGTACTTTTAAAGTAATGGCCGAGACATGATTTTTTCGGACGAACAAACTAATGGATGGATGGACGGATGGACGTCCCCACAAATGGTACCTTAAGTGGCTAATGACCCTTAAAGAACAATAGGCTAAATAAGTGTTTACCGAATAAATAGAATGTACAGTTACTATTGTCCATGTAGACATATAAACCTAATTGGTTAGCTCTGACAACTACAGACTGAGTGATTACTAGTAATTTTCACCTAGTCATTCCTTCAGACGAGACTTAAAATGGACATTTAACACGTTTAATAATGCCCTGTGCAAAACACCGGGGGTAAATAAATGCTTACACACAAATGAACTCCAGGGCCCCGTTTTATGAAACAACTTTCGACCATTTTGATCGTAAATAAATTTCTTAAATGCTTCACTATAAATTACACTTTTCAAATAAACGTGATTTCATTTCCTTATACAGGTGATATTTCTGCACTACGTGCACACATAATTGTCTACATTGAATGCGTTGGTGAACGATTTTAAAATTCAAGACTTATTGTAAGATGTTTAATAAAACAGGGCCCAGATCATTTTACTTATATATAGAGTATTTCAATACGATATATCTAGAACTTGCAGATATTAATAAAAAAAAAATTAAAAATAGTTCTTCGCGTTGTGGTGAGCAATTGTGCGAAGTTATTTGAAAATCCATCCATTACTGTCAGAGTTATGAAGCGGACAAGAGTGTACAGACGAACGGATTTGACCTTTGATCTCTAAGTGTGACCTTGAACTTGGAGCCACGGACCTGGATTTTGTGCGCGACACATCGTCTTGTGGTGGTGAGCAATTGTGCGAAGTTATTTGAAAATCCATCCATTATTGT
The DNA here is from genome assembly GCA_037043455.1 of Cyrtodaria siliqua. Classification (NCBI taxonomy): domain Eukaryota; kingdom Metazoa; phylum Mollusca; class Bivalvia; order Adapedonta; family Hiatellidae; genus Cyrtodaria; species Cyrtodaria siliqua. Next base: position 40,167 of record JAWPHD010001954.1, read on the forward strand.
CAGAGTTATGAAGCGGACACGGGTGTACAGACGAACGGACAGACAGTGTGACTACTATATGCCACCCTTCAGGGGCATAATAAAAACATGTTTTTATGTAGTTAATTAAATTCTGTTTTCAGTCCGAGGACAAAATCAAGAACCCTTCAATGCAGGACAAGAAACATTTTGCTTCTGCAGTATTTCTTTTGGGGTCAAACAGGTCAACGGTCAAGGTCACCATGACCACCCACCTGGTATTGTATCCTCCACCTGCATGTCGTCTGGTTCCTCCGAGATGGAGTCATGATGTCTCCCTGGTACCCGGCACAGATCATGGAATCCACGGGCCTGTGGTTTGTGCCCAGCACAGGCAAGATCTGTGGGCATATGCGCATCAACCTGGATCAAAGAATGGCCTTGTCCTGAAATATGATTTGCATTTTTATAGTTAATTCAGGTAATAAAATATTCATTCATGATGGAAAAAGGATATATAACAAAAGCAATATTGTATTTTTTTTTATACTTATTTTAAATCAAAAACTCAATATTTCACAACTTTTACCTGAAAATGCCTTTCTCTCCTGACCATGAGTTATAGCTCCACTGAATGACCCAAATTTCACCTCCTCTTTATGTCCAGGCGCTCCCTCTGCCAGTCCTTGGTCTTTCACCTTATATTCGATGTTTGGTTCCACAGGAAAATGACCATAGGGTTCCAGGCACAGCTCTAGCCGGTCCTGGGAGCCATTGTAGCGGAAAACCTGTATTTAAGGCATATTTTAAATAATATGGTATTCATCTTTATACAATTTAAACTCAAAAGTCCCTTATACAACATCAAGTAGGCACCTGCAAGTTTTATAATGAGAATACAGGAGATGTTGCATTTAATTCCATGCAGTCCAAGGTTTTCTATTTATACTTATCTACACTTGAGTGAATAAAGACCATGCCTTTTTTTTTTTTGAAGCACAAGTCATGTCCATAGAGTATTAAAAGAAGTGTTCATTATTGATTTAAAACACATTCAGGGGACTTACCTGGCAGTGATATCAAAAGGGTTACATCGCAGAAAGATCATGTGAGTTTATTCCATTGGGTAACAAGTACAGTCAAACCTCTATTAAGAAACCATTAAAGGGAGGAGCAAAATTGGTCTCTTAACAAATGTGGTCTCTTAATAAAGGTGTATTTTAATTTAAAACAATTGGAAACTAAAATTGCGCTCTTTTAAAGCAGGTGGTCTCTCAGTAGAGGTTATCTTCTGAGCAGGTTTGACTATACAATAAGTTAAATTGTGCTCAACTAACCTTGCCTGGAAGACAGGGCAGTTGACAGTGTTTGCCGTCCACGAGTCCCAGGTCTCTTTTCACCTGGTTATACAGCAGACCACCCACAGAAAACAGGTGTGGCATACTCTGTACATATGTCCACATATCCTTCCCCGATACAGCGCTCAGTATGCCCAGGGACGCGATAGATGTGTCTATACTGTCACCAGCTGTCACAGGAGTAAACACACATTTCTTTTAACTCCAGTAACATGAATATTAATATAATATAAATACTCTTTTAGATTGTTATTAAAAGGTTTATCAAGGGTGATAAAAAAAAAAGTGTGTTTCTACTACAGTCAAAATTCCGTAACTCAAACCTTGATTCCTCGAATACCATCGGTAACTCGAGCACATACTCTGGTCCTGGCACAACTCCTATGTATTCAATATAATTTCCCCTTGGTCGTTCAAATATTATTATAACTCTGCTCAACATGCTCAACCCACCATTATTTTTATCGAATTTGTATACTCGATGTTTGTATATTCTATTCAATTATATTCAACTCATTAAGCTGACCTCGGGTTTGAACTCTGCTATTTGTCTAAATAAATGCTTATTAAAGATAAAACAAACACATTTTTGCAGTCTTCTTGTATTTTCCTTGTAATAATTACATTTAAATACATCTGTTATTTGGTTTAATTAAACAAGCTTGCAAATAAAAACATATTGAGAAAGATTAATTGCGTACATAAGTACCACCGTTTGTGGACGGCACACAAGTTCGGATAGATGACTTTTGTTTGTTCTCAACTCGATTTCTCCAACCCACTGATTTCTTGAACATATTCCTATGGTACCAGTGACTCCGAGTTACTGAAGTTTGACTGTATATACCTGAATGTATATAAGTTCAACAGTTACTTACTATGCTGGGCATCTTTCAGTACCTGGAGCAGATTTTCGGCTGTCTGACTCTGGGCGTCTTCTTCAAAACTGCTCCAGGAGGCCGAGTGTCTGCTGGCTGGTGGAGGGTATGACTGACTCATCTCTGTCATAAAAATGCTTACAATGAATACAGAGAAATAATAGATGTAGGTGTTCCCCAGAATATGCAGTCGTTCGAATTCCAGAATATGCATTATTTCAAATATCTTTTTTAATAATTCCAAACTCATTATACAGTCTATTTTAGAATTATTGTAGATTTAAAATTTTGTGATTCTTGATTTCAAAAAACTCATTACTCAGTGTAGAGTAGAAACTCAAAATGTTCTAAGAACGGATTGAGTCTCTCCACTTTTGCTAAATTAAACCAATCAGAATGCTTCATTCATCTTAAAAATCAATTAAAAATTAATTGCTTATATCATGACATCACTTTCTGGTATTATGACATCACTTCCTGGTATTATGACATCACTTTTTTCTATTGTGATGGTGAGAACTGAGTCAGTGTATAAATTACTGTAAAAAGACTTTAGACTGTTTGTATCTTTCACTGAGCGACGTGTTTTTTGAAACCAAGAATCATAAAATTCTAAATATGAAATAATTCTAAAATCTAGATTGTTATTAGTGTATCTTTATTTAACATTAATTTATTGGATGAAACGCAACATGTGATGTTTTCAAAAAGCTAACACATGAATTCTAGGGTGAACTTCTTTTCTTCAACGTTAGTCATAATATTTATAATTATAATTTGAATGAGTTTCTCAATCTTAAAATGTTATTTTTAAAATTAAAGGAAATGTATCGCCATGGCCAAACAATCGTTATTATTAAGAGTTCCGAAAAATATGAAAAAAGGGTGAAAGAATTTAATAGCAAAATCGGACGATAAACAGAGAAGATATGATCATTTGAAGGTTCTGCTGAAATGGATATGGAAGATGCCATTTTGAGAGCTATGACATCATAGGTCTAAATGCCAATATATGGAATATTTATAAATAAGAAAATGTATTGTTTTATAGGGGAAAAAATATGTATACTTAAGGCAATAATGCTTTATATAACCTATAAAGCATTTGCAGAGATTGTATTTGCTTAAATGGTATTTATCAATATTCCATATATGGCAATTTGGACTATGACGTCATAGTTATCAGAATGGCAGCTCCCATATCCGTTTTAGAACAACTTTCAAATGGTCATATCTTTTTTGTTTATCATCCGATTTTGGTAAATTCTTTCACCTTGTTTTTAAGTGTTTCAGACCTCTCAAAGGTAAAACTTGTTGGCTGTGTCACTAGATTCCCTTTAAGTTAAACTTTCTAAGGATTATCTTTTATGGAGTTCATGAGCAAACTTTGCCAAATGCTGCACTAATTTAACATCAGCTACTTAGGATGTTATTCAATTTATTCGAGTTTCTGCAAAGAAAACATATGCATAAATCTGTTTCTAACAACAAATATAATCCTATAAACATTCCTGACAACTGACCTTGTATAGGAAGCTTTTCACTGTCATCAGGTAGAACCTCTACAACCAGTTTATCTCCATGATTCAGTGGCACTACCTCATCCACCTCCCCCTTCTTCGGAGCCTCGAGGAACTTGGGCGGGAAGACGAGTCTGATCTTCTGCCTGTCTGCCGGTACATCGACACTCTGGAAAATTAACATCTGGAGCTCCGTGAACGTCACATCCTTCACCAGTGTCAGCATTGCCTAGGGGTTACACAGGTATTGTTTTAAAGGAAAACGTATCAATGAGGTTTAGCATCGTTTTTAACGATCTTTCTAGATAATACACTGGTTTTGTTTTAAATGTATGTATGGAGTATAATATCGCCTTTAACACTGTTTCGGTCATATCATGACGGTGTCTACTTGTAGAGGTGATCCCAATGTTCAACGTTCTAGTGATGTCACTCTGGAATTGAATTGAATGTTGTTTAACGGCTCATCAACACAGTACAGGTTATTTAGAGCCGCCCCAGAGAGAGGGGAAGGATACATAGGAATCCGGGAATCTGCCCTACTCATATTATCGAATAGATTCCTATGGTTCTTTAACGTGCTCGGAGGATAGACCGATACAAGGGACCGCCCGGTTTACGCCCCCATCCGACGGACGAGGCTAAGGAAAAGTGTCTTGCCCAAGAACACACCAATGGAACTCAGTGGCACCACGGAGGATTGAACCCAGGGTCTCTGGTTACAAATCCGCCGTGCTACCGCCTGCGCCACGCCAGCCCTCTGTCACTCTGGAATACTACATGGTAGACACATGGCCCCATACCCTACCCAGCTACATTATACCTAACCCGTAACCCGCTAAGCACGACTATAAGAGCCTTCGCGTCCATTGTAAACCCAGATCAGCCTGCGAGTTTACAATTTACAATGTCCGGCTGCTGACCAGTCATTTCAAAACACCCCTTTGTCACGTAAATGGAATGATCTTATTTCAAAGAAAGAACAGTCCATTATATATTCACCACTCAACTTTTATAATCGGGGTCACTTTTCAAAGAATTATATACTTTTTAAATAATTTGAAATTTTAACTGGCGTTGTTTAACAAATATCGCTAGCGATTTATAAAACTTAATCTGCCTTGATTGGACTAAAACCTTGTTGATTTAAAACCGTAAATGTAAAACTAAACTGGCAGAGTTTGTATTGTGTTTTACGTCATTTTCAACACATCAGGTTATATTTGATGGTGGTTTTTTTTTTTGTGGTAAAGGCTGACCACCCACTTTTACCTAGGTAGAACCAGTACTATACTCCTCCCGCTATCCATAAGTATCGAAACTTCCTCACTTACAAGTTCAGCTCCCAGTGTGATTTGAACCCGCAGCGATGAGAGCTGAGGTTTACGACGCAATATATACTTTTTAACCTTTGTTTCTTTAAATAGTGAGTACTGATATTCAAAAATGGCAACATGAAAACTGGATAATGAATATGTCACCTGTCGTCCATCAGAAGTTGACAGTCTTATTTTCTTCTCTCCAGGATTAGACCCAGATGATGTACTAGCAACTGGCTCAACTGGTTTGCTAGTAGTTTCGGACAGCTTGGCAGTATTGGCCTCTTTAATCTAAAAGAAAACATGTCAACGTTCACAAACTTTTACCCTTAAACAGTCCAATATTCAAGATATTGTGTGGTTTTATTTGGTTGTAATTCAAAATTATAGTAGAACTGAATACTCAATTTGGTCTTGAGATTACAACTGAAGATAATGAACAAATTGTTTTTAATCAGGAGAGGCCATCTGAGGGCCATCAAAGAGCTAAAATCTCCCCTTTTTTATGGGGCCACTGCCCTCAAAACCCAGCTGGGGAAGAACCTCCAGACCCCCAACCTACTTTTTAACATACTACTCCTACTTTAAAAGTTATTGAAGATCCTATATTTTTATCATTATATTTTTTTTTCAATTTTAGATTCTTCTAGAAAAAGCCTGATGTACCCTCTTAAAGGTCTTTGTTAAAATGAGGATTTCTGTTTACTTCAGAGGATACATTACCTTGCTTTGAGCTGTCTTCTCCTTCTGCGTGGCCAATTCGATAGTTTTCTTCTGCTGCACCTTGGGGGCATTTGATTGTATCTGCTTTCTCACGTTCTTCTCTTTCTCACTCTTCATCAATTCTTCCTTGTGAATTGTCTTCTTCTGTCAATGTTATAGAAAAAGAAAAGTATAGCATACATTGTAAACTTTATTTAAATGGCTGAACATAACTAGAACTGTCAATGGGCCGTAACTCGTGTAAAACTGATCGATTCAAAAATCTTTTTCTTCGCTGACATCTTCATATCATGATTAATCAGCATGGCAAATTTATAAAAACAATCCACCTTAAAATGAATGAAGAGTTAAGCACACACCATTTTGGTCTACAGACGGACGGACGGATAAGCTCAAACCAGTATATACCCACTTCAACTTTGTATAATAACTCATTTACATTAACAAAGTTACAGTATACAATTTTATTGGAAATTTGCTTACATTTTATTTAAATATACACAAAAATGTATTATAATCAAGGGTGCTTCAATTAAGAATAAATCTATATTCAACTTTCTTCAAACTACAACAAAGGAAAAGCCGTCTTGTCAAAATGTGTTTTATGCTCTATGATGGTCATTAAATATATATTTTAATCTGTTTGTTTATGGTAAGTTTGATTTAATTTGATGATATACATGAGATCAAAAATGTCTTTTGAATATTATATTTCAGTGATCTGCTCTTTATAGAGTTTGAACGTTATGAAATTTAATAAATTTCTTATGAGCCTTTATCAGCCCCAGATATTGACTTTTCATGTTAAAATATTCAGTAATTACAATATTCCATTGAAACTTGGCACAAAGGTTAATTACTTTTTTTACATTTCCCAGCAAGGGAATTTTTCCTCTGGAGTTTGTCAGAAGCACAAAGTGCAGTTTCCCTTAATTACCTTTGGCCCAGTGAGGATTATTTTTGAAGCTGTTTCTGCGGACCATGTGTCCATCCCGTCAGCGAAGTTGTCGCAGTCATTACTCGTTTCCTCCTTACTCGCTGAGGCCGTCTGAGCCAATATGGAGTCAACCACGCGCTGGACCAGACGCTCACTACCAAACTCTCCTAAAAATGGCAAACTAGTTGTTGATTACAATAAGTCTCAAAACATGTCTTTAATAATGGTTACTGTAAGGCAATTGCCAGACAGACAATGCAATTAATTTTTTAAAGCTATTTCGAACATATTGCATTTTTTTTCAAACTAGTTGGGTTAATTATGCACATCTTTACAATATAGCGTCAGAATATAAGAATCTTTCATGGGTATCCGGTGAAGATAGGGAATTCCAACACGAGGTATAAGTGTTTTATCGGATCCGAGGCTCTGGAGGTTCCGATTAAAACAGTTATACCGAGGGTTGGAATTCCCTATCTGAACCAAATACCCATGCTAGATTCTTTTATCTGTATATCAGAGACATGTTGCACGTTGACGTCGCAAGCTACTAACATTTTTCATGTTTTCCTGCATACCGGATGTTGGCACACGTGAATTTTATCTCGACCCTAGGGTGAGATGGAAATATCTAGCCCCGGTAAAATGACGGATATCCTTGTCCAGTATGCAAGAAACATGTCTCCCAGGAATATATTTGTCAAACTACATTTTGAATAAAACAATACTAGTCATGGTATTCTTTAAACAATTTTTTTTATACTGAATGGTTAAATGACCCAAATCTAATTAAAAGATCTGGATAATTCCAGAGACTTTTTTCATTTTAAATTGGTCATGCTGGACGACACTGTATGCATTTATGTGGTGTCTACAGAGGTGTGAGTGTCCTTTTTTTTATCCATTTTATCACTTATCCCTATATCTCTTTCCATCCATTTCCTGCCCCAACTTCCTTTCCCCTTTCAGCCACCATTTCCCTCTGCTTATCTATAACAAGAGGTCAATGACCTTGAAGCTCTACTGATAGATTTTGATAGCTAGATCAGTATTCCTGTGAAGTTTCATAAAAATCTGTCAAGTAGTTTCGGAGGAGTAATCGCTACAAGTTGAGTTTTTACTATATGACTCTAGGTAAACAAAGATGGCCACTGGCAGCCATGTTTAATGTCGAATCAAAATAATTTTCGACAAGGATCAACATCTTGTCATGCTGATCATTTCAGAAAAACTCCCATATCAATATCACTTAGTTTTCAAGAAGTAGTCGCTACAAACTTATCTATGTTTAGCCGTGGTGGCCATCTTGAATTTCCGGCCGACCTGAAATTTTGCTAGGAACAACTAGGCATCAAGAGCAACATTCAAGTTTCATGAAAATCCGCCAAGAAGTTTCAGAGGAGTAGTCGCTACACATTTTTACTATACAAACTCTATGTAAACAAAGATGGCCACTGGCGCCCATGTTTAATGTCGAATCAAAATAATTTTCGACAAGGGATGTCATACTGATCATTTTAGAAAAAGTCCCATAACAATATCACTTACAGTTTTCAAGAAGTAGTCGCTACAAACTTTTTTAAAATAAAAATCTGTTTTTAGCCATGGCGGCCATCTTGAATTTCCGGCAGACCTAAAAAAAATCTGGGATCAATTAGACATCAAGTGCAACATTCCTGTGAAGTTTTATAAAGTTCGTCAAGCAGTTTCAGAGAAGTAGTCGCTACAAGTTTTTACTATATAAATCTATGTAAACAAAGATTTAAAGTCGCATCGAAATAAATTTCAACAAGGATCAACATCATGTCATGCTGATCATTTTAGAAAACGTCCCATATCAATATCACTTACAGTTTTCAAGAAGTCGTCGCTACATTAAATCTATTTTTAGCCGTGGCAGCCATCTTGAATTTCAGGCCAGCCTGAAATTTTTCTAGGATCAACTAGACATCAAGAGCAACATTCCTGTGCAGTTTCACGACATCCGTTAAGTAGTTTCAGAGGAGTAGTCGCTACAAGTTTTTACTATATAACTCTATGTAAACAAAAATGGCCACTGGCAGCCATGTTTAACGTCGAATCAAAATAATGTTAGATTAGGATCAACAACATGTCATGCTGATCATTTTAGAAAAAGTCCCATATCAATATCACTTATAGTTTTCAAGAAGTAGTCGCTACAAATTTATTTTTTAAAAATCTATATTTAGCTGTGGTGGCCATCTTGAATTTCTGGCCGACCTGAAATTTTGCTAGGATCAATTAGACATCAAGAGCAACATTCCTGTAAGGTTTCATGAAAATCCGCCAAGTAGTTTCAGAGAAGTAGTCGCTACAAGTCTTTACTATATAACTATGTAAACAAAGATGGCCACTGGTAGGCATGTTTAACGTCGAATCAAAATGATTTTTGAAAAGGACCAACATCATGTCATGCTGATCATTTTAGAAAAAGTCCCATATCAATATCACTTATAGTTTTCAAGGCGTAGTCGCTACAAACTTGTATTTTAAAAATCTATTTTTAGCTTTGGCGGCCCTCTTGGATTTCACATCAACATGAATTTTTGCTAGGATCAACTAGACTTCATGGGCAACATTTCTGTAAAGTTTCATGAATATCCATCCAGTAGTTTTTGAGGAGTAGTCGCTACAAATAGAAGTTTATGGACAGACAGACGGACAGACGGACGACATACCACGGCATAAGCTCTGCTGATCTCTGATCAGTCTGATGATCTCTGATCAGTCGACCTAAAAACACAGCTCTCTCCCACTCCACTTCTGCCCAACCTCCTAATGTATCCCATACACACTACCCCACCCTTCCTCCATCAGAACTATGGAGGAGCATATAGTTTGACTCACCTGGGAAATGTTTCTGCACAAGCCCCTGTGCCACTTCAAACACATTACTGTTGAGTGTGGGGTCACTCTCATACTGGAACCACGCCACCTTCTCTCCCACCGTCTTACCACCCCACGATAAAGTGATCGGAAATCTGAAAAAAAACACAGAAAACAGATGTATAAATGCTTTATTATATGATACCTCTTAAATGTGATTTTTAACAAATTGGTTCAAATCAACTTCCTTTTAAGATGTTGTCTTCACCACATTTATGGCTGTCGCCATTGTCGTAATGTTGACAACCTACGGATACCACTATTGTCATACATAATGTCCTGTTGATCTGACAGAGATTTGCCCTGTTTTATACAATGAACTACTCTCAAGTTGGCAGGAAGTCTGCCAGTAAGGATAAGTAAAGCTAGAGTATGTGTTGGTTTTGTGTGATTACTGAATACTAGTCTGCCATTGGTTCTGGATATCTAGTATATATTTGTTAGTTTAGTTTCAAAACCAATCTACCAGTGTTTAGTGTGAATATCAGTCTGACAGTGGTCCTGGATATCTAGAGCATATTAATTGAGTTGGTTTAGTGCAAATACCAATCTACGAGTGGTTCTGGATATATAGAGCATTTTTGTTTTATTTTGTGCGACAGTCTACCATTGGTGCTGGATCTCTAGAGCATATATGCTGGGTTAGCTTGAATACCAGTCTACCAGTGGTTATGGATATGATGTGTGTTGATTTAGTGTGAATTCCAGTCTACCAGTGGTTATGGATATGATGTGTGTTGGGTTAGCTTGAATACCAGTCTACCAGTGGTTATAGATATGATGTGTGTTGGTTTAGTGTGAATACCAGTCTACCAGTGGTTATGGATATGATGTGTGTTGGTTTAGTGTGAATACCAGTCTTAAGAGAACAGTAATTTGGAAAAACAATGTAGTTCTGTAAAAAGGTGATATTTCACTGAATCTATTAAAATATAAAAGATCTTACATTTCTGGTAAGTTATCATAACTATTTCCCTGCCAGTAGTGTTTGTATCCACATGGACACTTGCCCCCGGTACACGGGGTGGTGGTTCTGTCTCCGTCTACGTACTCCACTGTAGCATCGGCTCTCACCCGCCGTAACATCTCACTGGAGGAGAAACACAACAGACGATATTAGCGTCTGGAAGAGTTACCATTTCAATTTATACATGTAAATAATCTTCATGCATGGATTATCCTACAATTCATCCCCAATATAACATATTTTGATAATGTTTATGTCAGGGTTCTCAATAACTTTTGGTTGAACAAGCCTTTCAGAAAAAGTAACAGGCCTAGGTGGGGGGTCCTCCCCTGGAAAATTTTGAAATTGAGGGCATCATTTCCTGCATTTTGGGCTATTTTGAATGCCATTTAAATCACACTTTAAAGTGCAATTTTATAAGCAATATTCCTCTATATGCTCAAAATTCAAAAATTCAACAACAAATACTTTCCATTATCTCTACAAAGTTCAATAACACATTCTATCCATGTCACTGTCCTCATCTTTTTTTTTTCTTTTTTTTTTTTTGAACGATTGTGAACCGGCCCAGCGGTCATTTCGGCCGGCGGCCAGTTCTTATTGAGAGGGTAACCCTGTATGTGGCATGTTAGAAGATGGAACACTAACAGATATTGACCCGGTAATAAAGGTTCCATCCTATTCAACACATGTTAGGTTAGATTGAGACGGGAGACCTTGGAGAGAATGAAGGATTAATTCTGAGACAAATGAATGACAGACCTCGAGCAGCATTCAAACTTGCACAATCGGAATGCTTCAGGTGCTACATAAAATGCAGTGAGCAACACAGCGTAGTTAATTACGAGTTGACCAATGGATGGTAATCATGCATCTAAGGCCAGAAAGAATAATACCTGTGTTTCTGGTTACTCGGTTGAAAAAATTAGGGTAGGTAGGTAGGTATTTTTTTCTTTTCTTTTTTATTGTTCTTTTTTTTTTTTTTCATGGATGTCAAAACTAATTGGATTCTATTTTAATATATATAGCATCTTTGCTAGGGGCTTAATTAAGTTTTAATTCAAGAATACTTAAAACATGTTCGTTTTCAACAAATAACACGGAAATCTTTTTTCTCCTTTTTTTTATATATATATTTTTTTTTTTTAAGATAAAAAAACTGTAGGGTCGGCGCCAAAAAATAGGGGCGGTCGGGTAACCAGAAACACAGGTATTTTTCTCCCCGGCCTAATACAGGTAGCACAGATTCAATCTAAACATTGTTTGCATTAAACATGTTAAATGAAAATGATATCCAGTTAAAACAACTATAGCATTACTTTTGAAAGTAGTCATGTATTCTAATTTCCACAGTTTAGAGCCTTTATTATTAGTTTCTGTTTTGTCTTTTCATCCAAGTTTGAGAAATTTCCATGAAAATGTGTGCTTACTTGAAATGTTTCTAGCACTTAGATATAAAACTGCGGTTAAAAGTTTTATACACACCCTGAACAGAAGGCGCAGGTTTTTGGTTTACTCTTTTCTATGTCTGGGATGAGGCATTCACGCTTTTCGTCGTAAGTACATACAGCTCCTGATATACAAAACAGCATCTTGTTAGACAAGAGAGCCAAACGGCCCTAAATTAGTCACCAGACCACTGTTGGTTCACGAGAAGTTGTTTAAAATGTTAGAGCTTCCCTATAAATCGTGTACACATTTCTCAATAAATTTCAATAAATTCCATTTGAACACTTCTGTGTAGAGCATCTAGCTATCATTCTAACTGGCAACTGTCAAAAATCAGTTCATTGGTGCTTTGTAAGATTTGTTAAGGTTTTGGCTATTTTTTAGTAATGGTGGCCATCTTAAATGATTTTAACAAACTTGATATAAGGCTTACCCATGTAAAATTAGGTCAAAATTGGTCAAGCAGTACCTGAGAAGGTGTTTTGAGCAAAAGTAAATGACACGTTTTAAGCAAACGTAAAGGACAAGAGATTCAAAACAGTCGCAATAGCCCAATTTAAGCCTTCGGCTCAGGTGAGCTAATAACCATTCATAATTGTGAGAAAAATAAAAGTAAAGTATTTTTTGCTAGTGTTTTGTATTAATTTCATTTGTAAATTATAATATGTCTTTATTTGTTTACCTTGTCATTAATGACACTTATAGACATACATATGTCTAATCAGAAGTCTTAAAGAACACTACAATAAACATACCTTGAGCTGGGAAAGAGTACAGTTTATTGGGGTCTAGCTTCTTATGTATGCTGACAGCAAGGTTGTACAGGTTACCTCCCTTCTCGAAGAGCTCCTTCGAGAGGACATACTCAACAAGAGCATCACACATGAGACATCGGTACAGTTTCTTTTCAGCTACAGCATTCTGGGTACGCTCAATCACTTCGTCAGGCAGTACTCCAACTATACCTAAATTGTCAAAATTTACAATTTATATATTATATTCTTTGTAGACCTGTGGAAAATGAAAACTTTTTTAACCCTTAACTACTAGGTCCCGCTACATATATATATAATGGACTGTTCTTTCTTTGATTTAAGACTATTCCATTTATGTGACAAAGGGGTGTTTTGGGGGGAAATGACTGATCAGCAGCCAGACATTGTAAACCCTGATCAGCATGCGAGTTCCTCTGAGTTTACAATGAACGCAAAGGCTATTATAGTCGTGCTTAGCGGGTTACGGGTTAATATCACAAGTTCCTGTCAGTATTCCATTGTTTTGCTTCATGAGATGACATAACATCTTGGTGGATCGTGTGGCTCAGTGGATAGCACAGTAGACTTAGAATATGGAGATAACAGGTTCAAACAAGAGGGCCATGATGGCCCTATATCGCTCACCTGAGTTAATTTGAACCAATACAAGAGGGCCAAGATGGCCCTAAAGCGATACCTGAGTACTGGCACATTATCGAACTTCTTCGAAATCTTATGGTCATATATAATCTGTGCAAGTTTGGTTAAAATTGTTCAAGAAATGTGGGTTCTGTTGTGTATAACAACATTGATATAGACAGTTTAAGACACTGACAAAGTTTGGCAAAGATCAAATACAAAATGAAGGTGCTAGAGAGTAAGTAACACATTGGGCAGAGCCAAATGTGACCCCAGGGCTACATGTAATATATGAGAGCTGTGTGCTTTGTGGTTTTAGAGAAGAAGATTTTTTAATTTTTTCCCTAAACAAGTCTATGTAAAACGTGACCCCTGGGGCTGGGCCAAATGTGAACCCAGGATCACCATTTGAACAAACTTGGTAAAGGACCATAAGAGTATAGTAAATGCGAAATATTAAACCTCTGGCTCTTGTAGTTCCAGAGAAGAAGACTTTAATATGTTTCCTATATGTAAAACTGTGACCCACGGAGTGGGGTCAAATTTTACCCCAAGGTCACCATTTGAACAAACTTGGTAGAGGACCTTAATCTAATAGTTAATGCAAAATATTAAACCTCTGGCTCTTGCAGTTCAAGAGAAGAAGATTTTTGGAAAAAATGGGACCCCCGGGGCGGGGCGAAATGTGACCCCTGGGTCACCATTTGAACAAAATTGGTAGAGGACCATGAGCTTACAGTAAATGCAAAATATCAAACCTCTGGCTCTTGTAGTTTCCGAAAATATTTTTTTTTTCATATACAGTCGAACCTCGATAGCTCGAAGTCAGCGGGACCATAGGGATATGTTCGAGCTATCGGTGGCTTCGAGGCATCGAGGTAACGGTAAAAACCAAAATATCTATCCGAATTTGTGTACCACCCGAAATAGTGTTACTTGTGTACGTGATGTATCGTTCTCAGTATGTTGTTTATGTTCATGCATGTTTGTTTAAACCTCATAACGGATATATAACATGTAATTATTACACTGAAAATACAAGAAAAACTGCAATAATGTATTTGTTTTATCATTTATTTAAAGAAATATCACACTAATAGATTTTACAATACATTCCGGAAGTCCGAATAATAAGAACAAGGTAAGACTGGTTTCCGTACATTATTTAATTAGAAAATCAACCGTGTTTAATTTTATCGTAATTAACAATAAACGAAGTTCACTAAACATAAGTTGTATCTGTCTATTATCGCTTTTCAATCATAAATGTTCGCACCTTTAACAATCAACTTTATCTGTTTTCGCACTATGATCGAACTTGCTACAAACAAATACAAACGCGTCGATTACAATTAATATGGCCGACGTCGCATGGCAACGGATCATCACCTTCGATTAAGCGAGGTTTAAATTCACACAAAAGTGGATCTTCGGACCGTAAAAAGTATTCGAGCGGGCCGGGGTATTCGAGAAATAATATTCGAATAATCGAGGTTAAATTACATTGAATTATATAGGAGTTGTGTCGGGACCGGAAAATGTGTTCGAATTACCGATGGTATTCGAATCACCGGTGTTCGAGCTATCGAGGTTCGACTGTATAAGTCTATGTAAAACTGTGACCCCCGGGGCGGGGACAAATTTGATCCCAGGGTCACCATTTGAACAAACTAAGTAGAGGACCATAAGCTGATGCTACATGTAATACATGAGAGCTCCGTGCCATGTGATATTCCAGAGAAGAAGTTTTTTTCAGTTTTTCCCTATACAAGCCTATGTAAAACTGTGACCCCCAGACGGGGCCAAATGTGACCCCTGGGTCACCATTTGAACAAACTTGGTAGAGAACCATAAGCTAATAGCAAATGCAAAATATTAAACCTCTGGCTCTTGCAGTTTCAGAGAAGAAGATTTTTTAAGTTTTTCCCTATACATGTCTATGTAAAACTGTGACCCTCGGGGCGGGGCCAAATGTGACCCCAGGGTCACCATTTGAACAAACTTGGTAAAGGACCATAAGCTCATAGTAAATGCAAAATATCTAACCTCTGGCTCTTGCAGTTTCCGAGAAGAAATTTAAAAAAAAAAAAAATCCTATATTAGTCTATGTAAAACTGTGACCCACGGGGAGGGGACAAATTTGACCCCAAGGTCACCATTTTGACAAACTTAGTAGAGGACCATATGATGCTACATGTAATACATGAGACCTCTGTGCCTTGTGGTTTCAGAGAAGAAGATTTTTAAAAAAAAATCCAATATGTCTATATGAAAAAAATGCAAAATCTCAATATACAAACTTTGGACCCATGGGGCATGGCCTTTTTTGAACCCGGGGACTTCATTTGAACAAACTTGATAGTCTAGACGTTGGCGATCATTTTAAAAGAAAAACTGTTGAAATCTGTCCAGCGGTTCTTGAGAAGAAGATTTTTTAAGGTTTCAACCATATATGGTAATGGCGGCCATCTTGGATGTCGCACTGACCTAATTTTAACAAATCTAAAAAGCATTCACCTAAGGATCATCCACGTGAAGTTTGGTCAAAATTGGCCAAGCGGTTTCTGTGGAGAAGTCGTTTGAAGCAAAAGTTAACGACGACGACGGACGACGGACGACGGATGACGGACGACGGACGACGGACGACGGACGAAGAGTGATCCCAATAGCTCACCTTTGAGCCTTCGGCTCAGGTGAGCTAAAAAGGCAATGTTTTTTTGGTGTGTCCATGGACAAAACACTAAATTTCTTAGCCTCGCCCATCAGATTGGGACGGTCCCATTTACCGGAGTCTATCCAGCGAGCAGGTTTAAGAACCATAGGAAACTACTTGATAATAAGAGTAGTGCACAGGCCAGATGCCTATGTATCCTTCCAGGGATATTTGGCCCCTGCCAAAAAGTTTATTTTTTCCTTTTTTGAGAAAAAAACTATATATAATACATATATATATTATTATTATCTTTTTTTTGTTTACGTTTAAATGTTGTTTCTTATTTAACCACCCATAACATGTCCATCAAACATGTTCTTGATGTAAATTTAGTATTACATGATTAAATGAAAGACTTAAAACAAAATATTTATCCCCAATTTTAGATTTACGACGCGAATTTCCCCTTTGATGGGACCCGCCACCATTCCCCTGAAACCAAAAAAAAACACAGCCTTTTTCAATAACTTAACGAAAACCGTACCTGTGGACTTGTATATATACTGGTGTACGTCTGCTACAAGTCCAGGATTGACGTCATACTTCTCCATAAACATCTCCTCCATCATCGAGACTAACTGACGCAGGTATCGGTCCTGAATAGGTCAAACACAGTTAATTAGAAACATGTTTATTATTCTAGAAATGAAATTCTAATTCTTCTTGGCACTGTTGATCCTGTATTTTCTAGATGTATATTCTGCAAGTTTAATAGAAGAACATCCCTCCATTACTGTTTAATTTATATATAATTTAGGAAATTAGGCTATTCAATCACTAGAACATAAAAATACTGCAATCTATTCACAAACATTTCTTTCAATGTGTGTAATTGTGTAAAAACAAACTTGTATGAACAACTGCATTACGTTATGGCTCGGCAGGGGTGGAATAGCTATTTATAGCATGGTCTATTTATAGCATGGTAGTATTTATAGCATGCTATTGTACATAAAATCTTCAATCAGGTACAATTTCATTTAAGTGGTGAATCGTTAAGATTGAATTTGTTGAACATATTATGCAAGCTGACGTAACAGTTGGCATCAGACGCAAACAGGGTGCTCCTCCTAGTTCAATCATGGTAGATTTGTATTGTATGGTGTTTTACGGCAGATTTAACACATGTAAAGTTATATGACGGTCGATTTTTTTGTGGTGGAGGCAGACCACCACTCTTTTCCTGGGTAGAACCGGTACTGTACACCTCCCGCCATCCGTAAGAATCGACACTTCCTCACTTACAAGTCAAGCTCCCAGTGGAATTCAAACCCTCAGTGGTGAGAAGCGAAGGCTTACAAAATGAAACATTGTTAACCATTCAGCCAAGGAGATGCTATTCAATCATGGCAGAAAGAGTTAGGTAAGGTCCCTAAATTCCTAGTATGTTTCTTGCAAACCGGATAAGGTAAACCGCATTTTACATGGGTGATGGGAAGTCTGATCTTACACATGAGAGGAAGATAGAAGTCGGGCGCTGATATCAACAATGACAATTGCACGACGTCATTGTGTAAATAAACATTAGTAGTTGGCGACGTCAATGCGCAGAATGTAAATGATATGAAAGAAAAAGGATCCATCAGGGATTTCCAGTATAGACAGCGAAATTCCATTGCTTGGTATTATTGTTTTTATCGGAACAGAGGCTCAATTATACCTCGGGTTGGAATTCCCAATCTTCACTGGATACCAATGGAATATTCTTATAATCCTTGCCTGCACCTCACTGGAGTGACTTGAAATAACATAAGATAATGTACTGATAAGCAGTTGAAGAACATTTTAATTTATACTTACAGTAAGACACTTATCGCCTCCAACCGTACATCTGTACGAATTGTCAAATTCAATATACTTTTGTATTTCTTCATGTGGCATACCCCATGATTTCTTCACCATGTAACTCGGCAGCTTGGCAGGACCACGGCCTGACAGAAAAGATGTTGATAAATGACATATTTATAACAGCTCAAATTTCTAAAGCAGAAATTTAAATTTCCAACAGTTTTTGTATGTACATGAAACAGAATGAGCTGATCATAAATTATTTGACACTAGTGCACCATCAGAGTAAAAGTTGTTTAAAGGGACACACGGCAATCTTTAAGTTTTTATCAAGCATTTAAAATAGCCTCTCGATTTATTAATCCAGTATCATTTTGACTTTAAACCTGCTTCCATATATTTAAATACAATTTTGTGTTTTCAACTTTTCTTTGTTATTCTATCATAGATTTGAATATATTATTGGTGAAATATAATCAACAGTTAGTAATATGCAAAAGCCATTTACTTTATTCTGTTCTTATAATTAATATTAATGATTGAGCAAATACAATTTGTGTAGAAAAACATGAAGGAACAAGAGATCAATGACCTTGAAGCTCTACTGATAGGTTTTGATAGCTAGATCAGCATTCCTGTGAAGTTTTATGAAAATCTGTCCAGTAGTTTTAGAGGAGTAGTTGTTACAAGTTTTTACTATATAACTCTATGTAAACAATGATGGCCACTGGCAGCCAAGTTTAATGTCGAATCAAAATAATTATCTCTCAAGGACCAACATCATGTCATGCTGATCATTTTAGAAAAAGACCCGTATCATTATCACTTGTAGTTTTCAAGAAATAGTCTATTTTTAGCCATGGCGGGGTGGTCGCTACAATTTTTAAAAAATCTATTTTTAGCCATGGCGGGCATCTTGAATTTCTGGCTGATCTGAAATTTACCTAAGATCAACTAGACATCAAGAGCAACATATCTGTTAAGCTTCATGAACATCTGTCCATTAGTTTCAGAGGAGTAGTCACAACAAGTTTTTACTATATAACTCTTATGTAAACAAAGATGGCCAATGGCAGCCATGTTTATCGTTGAATCAAAACGATTTTCGACAAGGACCATCATCATGTCATGCTTATTATTTTAGAATAAGTCCCATATCAATATCAGTTTTCAAGAAGTAGTCGCTACAAACTTGTTTTTTAAAAATCTATTTTTAGCTTTGGTGGCCATCTTGGATTTCACATCAATCACGAGCAACATTCCTGTAAAGTTTCATGAAAATCCATCCAGTAGTTTTAGCGGAGCAGTCGCCGCAAAAAAATGTTTACAGACAGACGGCGGACAAGTAGAGCTAAAAAAGGGACACTGCGAATTTTTCAAAAATGAAGACTGCCGTGTGTCCCTTTAATGCAATCACATATAAACCATGAATACACTTAAAGACTGATAAATAGTTACTGT
This sequence comes from Cyrtodaria siliqua, assembly GCA_037043455.1. Classification (NCBI taxonomy): domain Eukaryota; kingdom Metazoa; phylum Mollusca; class Bivalvia; order Adapedonta; family Hiatellidae; genus Cyrtodaria; species Cyrtodaria siliqua. Next base: position 59,539 of record JAWPHD010001954.1, read on the forward strand.
ACTCGTGAGACATGACAGAAATTCATAATGCAATTATAAATGTTTTTCAGTGGTAATTTGCATCATCATGTACGGCTCTGATGCAAACTGACAGGCAAGTATTATGAATTCTGTCAAATGGATGTGAATTAATCAGGCTTCATTGTAAACTAACTTTAAAGCAGTATCAAGAGATTTTTTAAAAATATTTCCTTGATTATGAGAGATTATGGTTAGTATTTCTTACTTTGTATCTACTATTAAGGATGTTTGCCGTTTTGAATTATCACAGTTAGTAGAAAACATAAATGAGCACTCGGTCAAAGGCCACAACTCTGCAGGGTATGGGTCAACTATTCTTAATCAGGGCCTTTTCCCCTTCTTTGCAGAAGCCTGTATAAGGCCCCTTCCCAAACCAAATTTCTTTTAAAATCGTGCATTTTTTCCCATTTTTGGAACTTACCTCTGGAAATTTCATTCCCCATTCATGGACTTTTTCCCCAATTTAGGTCAAAAGGCCCCTTCCCCAAAACTAGTAAAAAGGCCCTGTCAATGTTCAACATCATATGGTATAAACATTCTAAACATTTTTACAAAGTATGGTGAGTCATTATTTACTAAAACACTGTCATACGGAAGCTCACATTCGCTTAAGATATTGTACCTAATCAAGGGCAATAACTCTGTAATGCACATTGTCAAAACATCCAAGATCTTATTATAACAAACCTTCAGAGGAAATTTAGTTGAAGACCATTTTGTTTAGTTACTGTGTTTACAAACACAATTCATCATTTTAGTCATAATCAAGGGCCATTAATCATGCTCAGTCAGGGCTTTTTTCTTTCATAAATAGAGGCCGAATACAGAGGCCGAATTCCCCTAACAAAAAAGCCTACCTTTTCCCCCTCTTTGGCTGAGAAAACTCCCCAAACATACAAGGTAAAAAACATCATGTCCCTACTCTTACTCTCTCAATAATGTTATGTTTTGGATACATTTCATAAAGAAAGTTTGTCTAAAATGTACCTTTTTCACCTGAAATGCTCCAAAGGCATAGTTGCACATCCAAGTCTTCAATCACACTATTTTTCCCCCTTTGTCTCGAAAAACGATTTTTTTCCTCGGAAGGGCCTGGTCCTCTTCCCCTATTTCCGAAAAAAAGCCCAGCTGTCAGTATCAAACTCATCCAATAATATATCCCTTACCCTACAAACATCCTGACAAGTTGGATGACACTAAACTGTTTACAGCCAGAACCGAAAGCTTTTAAAATATGGAAATCTCCTACATGTTGTTATATAAAATGCCAAACCTTTGACAGCGACTATGGGTATGTAATGGTTATGCCCAGAACTGCTCCACGCTATACACAATGGCTTGTTCAGACTTCCATCCTTCCCTCTACACTCCTCAGGGGGCACAAGTCCCGGCAAGAACACACCTGTAAAATAAGATACAGTTTTAAATTAAATTATGACATAACACACCTGTAAAATAAGATAGTTTTAAATTAAATTATGACATAACCTTCAGTAGTTGCGCTTGTTTATTAAAGGTACTGCAAATGATCTGGAAGACTTATGAGTGTCAATCCAAACAAGAATAAAACCGTCAACATGTATGTCAGTTGCATATTAATTCAATGTGCATATGCAAATAACACGAGGACTCATGAAATATCTGGTTTAAATATTGTTATGGAAATAGAAAACTTGATGTCTCAGCTGGTTGTCGCTGAATAGAATAATATGTAGAGGATATTTGTTGTTTTGGAGTGAATAACAGATTTTATTTCATCGAGAAGTGTTAAAACTTTATAATTTTCACTATTGCGAAGCATGAGTGAAAATATTGAAGCTTGATCACTTCGAGATGAAATACAATCTGTTATTCACGATAAAACAACACATTTTCTTTTTATTTTATGTTTTATAATCAAAGTGCACTTCAGTATGCAGACGTCATTGGCTTAGTATTCATGATAAATTTGCTGTTTTTAATTCCCCACAACTTCTAGACTACTTAATTGATACTCATTTTCTTAGTTATTTCCAATCCAATGATATAACTTTTATAGTAACTTTTTGGAAAATAAGTAGTTTTTTAAAAAAATGAACAGCTGACATTTTTCACTAGGGTGGGGCCAAATGTAACCTCAGGGTCACCACTTTAATAAACTTGGTAAAGGACCATAAGCTCATAGTAAATGCAAAATTTTAAACCTCTGGCTCTTGCAGTTTCAGAGATTTTTTAAATTGTAGCACAGTGAATTTGTAACCGGAGGCCTAGGGTTCAATCCTCCGTGGTGCCACTGAGTTCCGTCGGTGTGTTCTTGGGCAAGACACTTTACCGTAGCCTCGTCCGTCGGATGGGGACGTAAACCAGGCGGTCCCTTGTATCGGTCTATCCTCCGAGCACGTTAAAGAACCATAGGAATCTATTCGATAATAAGAGTAGGGCAGGTTCCCGGATTCCTATGTATCCTTCCTCTCTCTCTGGGGCGGTTCTAAATAACCTATACTGTGTTGATGAGCCGTTAAACAACATTCAGTATACAGTAAAACTGTGACCCACAGGGCGGGGCCAAATATGACCCCAGGGTCACCATTTGAACAAACATAGACTTGCATAGGGAAAAACATAAGGACCATAATCTTATAGTAAATGCAAAATATTAAACCTCTGGCCCTTGTAGTTTCAGAGAAGATTTTTTAATTTTTTCCCTATATAAGTCTATGTAAAACTGTGACCCCGGGGCAGGGCCAAATTTGACACCAGGGTCACCATCTGAACAAACTTGGTAGAGCATCATAAGCTTATAGCAAAGGCAAAGTATTGAACATCTGGCTCAAGTAGTTTCAGAGAAGAAGATTTTTTAAGTTTTTCCCTATACAAGTCTATGTAAAACATGTGACCCCTGGGGCAGGGCCAAATGTAACACCAGGGTCACCATTAGAACAAACTTTGTAAAGGACCATAATCTTATAGTAAATGCAAACTATTAAACCTCCGGCTCTTGTAGTTTCAGAGAAGAAGATTTTTTAAGTTTTTCCCTATGCAAGTCTATGTAAAACTGTGACCCCCGGGGCGGGGCCAAATGTGACCCCACGGTCACCATTTGAACAAACTTGGTAAAGGACTATAATCTTATAGTAAATGCAAACTATAAACCACTGGCTCTTGTAGTTTCAGAGGAGATTTTTATTTTTTTTCCTATATAACAGGGCTGTACAAATAATGTTTTTAGCCACTAGTCCGGGACCAGTCACCCTGTAAAAAGTGACTAGTCCCAAAAAAATTGTGACTAGTCCAAAAAATGGACACAAGTCCTGAATTCTTTCGATTTCTCAATATGTTAAAAATGCGTCTTTCATACTCATTACAATTCATTACACACAGTGAAGGAAACAATCCTTATTTACTCTTCAGACAATTAATGTATGTCTCAGTGGTATAGATTGTAGACTGCCATTGGGTGAAACAGTAGCAATAGTAAGAATCACATCAGCATTTTTAAATTTCAATATAGATATTGAGTTTCATATTACAGTTCAGATAATCATTTAATGGAGAGAAAAAAAAGTCATAACTTTATAAAGGACTAAGGTAAGGGGCTACAGATGAGATTCTTACATTTTACCTAATGCAAAAAAAAAATAATAACAAGTGAATCAATATAAACATTTTATTTTTATGTTTTTGTCCACTACACCAGATGATTTTGACTTTTTGATTGGCTGTGTATCACATTCTACATCTGTCCTCTTTTTATTTTTACTTCCACTTTCGCTTTCACTCTGAATATTTTCCTTATTTTTAACACTGAAAAAGTTCAACAAACTCATTTTTGAAATGTAAACATTAGCACTGCCGAATACGAAATCAAACTGATTATGTATATCAGTTCGTTTTGTTTTTATTTCATTTTTTTGACAACTCAATTCTTCGAACGTAATTAGTACACCAACTATGCACAAACCGTTGCCCCACCCGTTCATGTCTGTTACAATTACGCTCAACAATACACGAGAAACAATAAAAAAATACACCTACCGTTTCATATCAAACATACTTCCATTATCAAACGTCCTTAGTTTCTTTACTCATCGAAAGATTTCCGACAAATCGGCCTGATTGCTAATTAATCAACGTGTTGGTGTTATTGTTACAGTGTATCGCCATTTTCAGCTCACCACGTGATGAACAGGTAATCACGTGACGAACATGTGATTTACCTGTAGTAGTCGTTTCATTGGTAAGCGGGTCTGGATTTAAATCGATCGGGTCAATTGATTGGATAATGTAGACAATGCCGACTGTCAATTAAAGTAATTTGGAAGCGTGCCTTCCGGCATGGTTGTTGATAAAATTGCCCCGGGTAGTCGCATTACAAAAGCGAGTGCAAATAAAGGATTACGTCGAGAAGTGTGCTGGGGTTGTTTTATGACAGGTGGCCGACATTGTTAATTGGACAAATCTGGGCCTGAAATCTTTCAAACAGTGACACGCCCGACTTTCTCTTTTTTTAAAACTGGACTAGTCCGGGAATGAAATCTTTGATAAAGTGACACGCCCGACTTTGGTTTTGGACTAGTCCCGGGCGTAGGGCTATAGGATTTGTACAGCCCTGTATAAGTCTATGTAAAACTGTGACCCCCTGGGCGGGACTAAATTTGACACCAGGGTCACCATTTGAATAAAAAATTTAAAGGACCATAAGCTTATAGCAAATGCAAAATATTAAACCTCTGGCTTTTGCAGTTTCAGAGAAGAAGATTTTTAAAGTTTTCCCAGATACATCATGTACATGTCTATGTAAAATATGTGACCCTTTGGGCGGGCCAAATGTGACCTAGGGTCACCATTTGAACAAACTTGGTAAAGGACCATAAGCTTATAGTAAATGCAAAATATCAAACCTCTGCAAAACACGTAAACAAACAAATGACAAAAACACTTGTGTTTTATTTTGAGCCTATTGTATTTTAAATAACAATGCTATTAAAAGAAAAAACTTTACTTTGGGCTCAATATACACGTATGTACCTAAGCCAATCTGAAATCAGCACAATTTCCATGCTTTTTCAATGACCATTTGATGTTGGGAGATAGTTCCTTAAAGACTTTATATATTCAAAAGTGTGATCAATGTAAAGTTTGGTGTGCAAGTACATTTTTCCTAATATTCACAAGAAAAACAACTTAATTAAACATGCCACTGGTAGTGACTTACCTGTTACAATGGTGACAGCTCCTCATCAACAATCAGTGTGAATGAGTTTCCTTGTTTACCAAAACAAAATAAAATTTAGGCCTGCCATAACAAATTGTGGATTAGCTGTTTCCCTACATTCCGACGAAAAAGGCCCTAAGCAAAATTTTTTAAAGCAAACCTGACAAACATATGCATAAATTGGGGCTCTGGAAATAACCGAAAACCCGAAATAAATAAATCTTTTACAATGTAAAAAGTTCTGCGCACCTTTTAATAGGCATATCCGCAAAATGCACGCTTTGACACCTCTGTTGTCTGCCAAGTCGATAATTGCTCCTTTAATTGAACCAGAGCTAGGTAATCACTTGACCATAACATCATTACATGTGACGTGCTGAATTAACGAGTAATTAGACAGACCGGTCTGTTTCTTTTTATTGCCTTTCAACCAATCACAATGCTCGATATAGTTTGAGTTGACACAGTAAAATAATTAACACGTTGACCATCGGTAATAATTACATGCTTATTTGTACGTTTTATTTTGTACATAAAAATAAAACGCACCCGGTCTTCTTTGTTTCGTTTTTGTTTAAGCGATTTCGACGATAAATGAATTGTTGAATAGAACTGAACCACGGATGTGAGGCAACGTTATCTTTCCAAACATCGACCAAATGCAACGTAAATGGGTTTTTCTCTGCTTAGGAAACGATCTGCGTCCTGTTAAGAAATGTTCTATTACGGTCTTACACAATTGGATTAATTAAAAAAAAAATAGTTACCCGCCAAATATGGGATGTTGGAACAAATACTATATTCTATTCTATTAGCTCTTCAAAAGGGAGATATGCAAAATGGACCGAAATCGTTGTTGTTTACAAAACTTTGAGTGTTTATAACATCTTTATTTTATGTGTTAAGGTCTCCAGGTTGTATGTTGTGCGTGTTATGGGGTAGTGGGATGAGAGTGAGTGTAATCAGTATCTTAAGAATATATTTGTTTAATTTTAATAGAGATGTTCACTTATCTATCTACCTACCAACTTATGAAATCCTGAGTAAAGGAAAGAGTCCACATCGTTTTTTAAGGATGGCCTTAGTTTAAATATTCTAAAACCTTACTAACCCGAGTAATCTCCAGAACTGCTCATCCCACTTTTAGAGTCCAACAGAATTATGGGTCTGTGTAGAATATTGGCCAGCCCAAATATGTGTATATTCCTAAGCCCCAGGGCCTCACCCTCAGGCGGTATGTAATAGGGATCACATTCTTCAATGATAAAATCCCACTCGTCTTTGTCTACAAAGTCTTGGAACAACTGTTTGTATTTATCTAAGCTTGATATTAGGTGATTTTTCAAATTTACCCTCAAGGCGTGCCAAAACAATTCACGTCCAACCAGGGCACGGGAAATCGCATGCACGAGACAATGTCCATCGCCATCAGCGTGGATAGGCACAAGGCACATTTTTTCATCATTAAAAGCCGTTATGTCCTTCAAAGTGTCGGACAAATACTGTACACTTCCAGACCTATCTTGTCCATAGCCAATGACATCCAGGTTCTCTTCTTCAATCAGAAAAGCTCGATCTCCCAACACACTTACATCAAACACGTCTCCCTTTCCCATTTCTGATAACAACTTTGCCTTCCCCGTCTCCCTGTCCATTCCATAGTATGTCAGTATGGGGGATATCAACTTGCAGACATAGTTTGATAACCCAAGCACTTTAACATTATCTGCCCCTTTTTTCGGCTTAACATTTCCGAGAAGAACATTTTTTAAAAGGTTGTGTAGAGCAATATCTGGGTTTGTGACCTCTGCTATGTTCTTCAAGGCAGATTTCTCATGTCTCTGCCCACAGTTGGTGCATTCAATACTCTTATCATAGGATGGGAAATACAGCTTGGCCTGGCATTCTTCATCTGGGCAAGTGCCATACAGGAGTCGGTACGAATCCGTGCTCTTCTGTCTCTTTGACTTGGATGCCATATTGCTGGAGTTGAGGAGACACACTTTAGTCGTAAAATCTAAAACAAAAATTGAAGGTGTTTTATATAAAAATCAAAACCAGTTAATAAGGTATAATTACTGTACCGGTATAATCCCTAATAAACACCCCTCCCCTAACAAACACTCCCACCACCCACCACACCCTCAACCCTCTTCCTTCACCATTTATTCTGATATCAATTTAATCTGTTACATTCAAAATAGAACACATAAAATAACTAGAAAACTTAAAATCCAATGCATTGATTGATTGACATGCGGACTTTGGTTTTCTTGTTAAAAAAAATTCATTAAATAATGTCTCATTTAAAAGCTAATTTATGTATTTTTGGTCCGCCACCCTTTTCAAAAATGTTACGCCCCAGCGACTTTTATTAGGGATTATAGGGTATGTGGTATAAATCAAGTGTGTATTAAAGCATGGCAAGGTCATTCTCTGTGACCTTCTTTTAGTAGGAACTTGTTGCTGTCCTGTAGATGTCAGTTAACTTACATGTTGTATGATTTGTTTGTTTGTATGGTGTTTTACGTCATTTTCAACACATGTAAGGCTATATATGACGGTAGATTTTTTGTGGTGGAGGCAGACCATCCACTTTTCCTGGGTAGAACCAGTACTGTACGCCTCCCGCCATCCTTAAGAATCGACACTTTCTCACTTACAAGTCAAGCTCCCAGTGGGATTCAAACCTGCAGCGGTGAGAGACGAAGGTTTACAACGCAATGTCGTTAACCATTTGGCCACAGAGACGCCTTGCATGTAGTATGAAGGTTGAAAGCTGTAGGGCTGTTGTGATCTACATTGACCTACTGATAGTTTGAACGTGTTGCTGTCATTAGGATTCAGTGTGTAGGAAGCTTGACAGCTTTTTTAAGTCTGTCGCTTCATTGTTGTAGACCTAATACTTTGAAAGTTATTATTCCTCAGTCACTTGTAAAAGGCAATGTTAAGTTCCAGGTTTAAAAACACTTTTTAAAGGGAAATCATTTAAAACATAATTCAGAGTTATGGGCCTTTCATTGGATCATGTTGAAGACGTGTACAAAGTTTCATTGTTGTAGAACTTATTGGCAAGGTTAAGCTCCAGATTTTTCAAAGGGAAATAATCCACAAAATATGAATCACCGAGTTATGGGCCTTGATAAGATGATGCTGAAGACGTGTGCAAAATGTTATTGTTGTACACATAATACTTTGAACGTTATAAGCCACAGTCAATTGTAAAAGGCAAGGTTAAGTTCCAGATTAAAGCTTTTTTCAAAGGGGAATAATTCAAAAATATGAACCGGAGAGTTATGGGTATACCAGATGTATTCATTGGATCATGCTGAAGATGTTTACAAAGTTGCATTGTTGTAGACCTTATATTTTAAAGGTCATTAGCCGCAATCAGCTGTCAGGTAAAAGTTAACGGACAGACTGACACCCTCACAAAATGGGTAATATGTGGCTATCTATTTGTTCTCTCTTGGACAGATGGACAATGCCATGACACAATATGTCCCAAAGGCCAAGGACGTATAAAAAACTTGTATATAAAACTTCTATGTTAAGTAAACAATGTGTGTGGAAAGTAGGGGAAGGTCATTCCATTTTTCCCAATTTCCAACTAAAAAATTCCCAAATCGAAGTTGTTTTTCCGTCAATTTTTCTCCTGGGATATTCTCAATACACAGATGCAATAGATCTTCCCAGTTCTGTTTTAGATTAATCTTCTTAATAAAGTTTTTTACCAGGGTTGTACGTTTCTTCTGCTTTTCTGTGTAAATTGAAACGCAAAACACAGCCTTGTCACCCTAGTATATTCTACTATGTAACAAGCTCGGTCATGAGAATATGCAGAGAATAAATGACAATGAACTTAACAGCATTGTTAACATTTAACATTTTCAGGGACAACAAAAACAGGGAAATTATTCAGTAACAACACTGTGAAGTACAATAAAAACTTGAAAAATTACAGTTGTGAAAATATTTTATTATGTCAATCATCAATAAATATGTAATATTTCACAAACGCGTGTTTTTCCCCAATTTTGAGACAAATCAAGTGTTTTTTCCCAATTTGACCGGCCACGGACCCATCCCAAAATGGTGAAAAAAAACGCTGAGAAGTGGTCGCTACAAACTTGTATTTAAAAATCTATTTTAAGCTTTGGTGGCCATCTTGGATTTCACATCAACATGAATTTTTGCTAGGATCAACTAGACTTCATGGGCAACATTTCTGCAAAGTTTCATGAATATCCATCAAGTGGTTTCAGAGGAGTAGTCGCTACAAATAAAAGTTTACGGACGGACAGACGACGGACGCCGCACCACGGCATAAGCTCTGCTGATTCTGCTGATCTCTGATCAATCGAGCTAAAAACGAGTCATAAAATCTGGTAAAGTTCGACAAAGATCAGATGGAAAATGAAGGCCCTATCGTATGACGAGGCAAATTTTAGCATTTTTAACAAAATCAAGGGCCATAACTCCGCTGTTACTGGTCCGATCTGGCTGGTTTTCAAACTTGACCGAGCTTTCATTGCCATTAACAATCTGATAAAGTTTGGTAAAGATCGGATGAAAAATGAAGGCCCTATTGTCTTGGTTTTTGACTTTAAGTGAGTCGAACATGATACAATGCTTCAGAGTAATATTGTGTTTTAGTCTGTGTTTTTCGAGATTGCTGGTGTTGCCACCTTTTCCCTTTACAAGTTTATTGCAAATATTGCAATTTCCACCGTCAGTTTTCTTCGCGAAATAAGCCCATACATGGGAATTGCGAACTCTATTTCCGACACCGACCATTTTCTAATGTTCGCGAAAATAGATGACTTGTTTACATTCGTTACTGCGTGGATTCGTAACTTTTATTTTTAATAATTTATTTATTAATTCTGATAAAATATGGAATAAAATTAACGATAAATCTTTATTATGATATATATTATTGATTTTCATCATCTAAAATGAAGGCTAAACAACTTAAAAAGTAATGCAAAACTAAGCCTGACATCGCGCGAGTAGCTCGCCATAACGGGCAGTGTCTATATAAAATGTCAACCTTCAATTTACTAAATACTCGCGCTGCCGAGGTGTTCGCTTATGTTCTGTTGTTTTATTACCTGCAATTTGATAAGAATTTCGCATTCATTTTTATGGAAATACCGAGATCGGAACCGTGTCTTTACGAAACGGTATATACCGGTACTTTTTGAAGTAATATTCGGTACTGTAATGATACCGGGTACCGGTATCCTGATACCGGGTACCGGTATCCAACCCTACTCCTGACTTCAGTGTTCGTCTTTAGGGCAGAAATATTTAGACATGCCCCAAAGTCGAACATAACTGCCCTCGAGTCGGACTATAAAGGTAGCTGGAGAAATCAATAGATTGGGGGGAATTCTTGTTGTTTTGAATGTAAGAAATCATTGGATTGACTCCCTTTCATAGTAACAGTTATTGACCGTTTCCAGTTGAGAAAGATATTCAACCATCAATAACTGTCCGAGTCAGGGGCAAGTTCGACTGGTATCTAGTCATTTCGTAACCTTACCTTTTCGTAACCGTACAATCTTGGTTGAATCGTAACCATTGCGTTAAGTCATATCGTAACCATTCAAAATCATTAAGTCAAATCATAACCATCAGTCGCATAATAAATAATATTATTAATTTTAAGTATAAGTGTCAGAGACGTAATCGTTACCTGGTTAGGCCATCCACGATGTTGCCAACCCTTACACACATCGCATTCTATCGCCTGATGGTGGTTATGCACACTACTCGAACATGATAAGTATTGAGTTGTTGAAGGCATGGTTGCAATAATGCAGTAATTTCAAAATTGTGTTGTACACATTTATATTGAAAACTAGTGGGTGACACGACTCACTATGATCTTTAAGACAAATATAATTATATTGTTTGTACAAACCTACAAATAATTATCAAAATAATATAGTTCAAACATGTGTTTAAATGCAATTATTATGTATATATCATTTATATTGAAAACTAGTGGGTGACACGACTCACTATGATCTTTAAGACAAATATAATTATATTGTTTGTACAAACCTGCAAATAATTATCAAAATAATATAGTTTAAACATGTGTTTAAATGCAATTATTATGTATATATCATTTATAGTGCTATTCTGTCGGATTTATTGCAATTATTATTATCACCTCCGTTCCTGACTTTATTGTTTTATTTATTACACCTTAGGTATAATACCTGCAATTTAATTATTCACAAAACTAACCTCAAAAAAGTAAATATGCATCATATAGTGCAGTATACTTCGTATGAAATAAATATTAGTTTTATACGATCTTTTGAAGGGACAACGGACAGGTGAATCAACTCTACCATACTATTAACACCATTGTTTTAACTACATACTAAAATAATAATTAAAACATTTGAATTGTACATGTACAAAGATATTTATTCACATTTTTAAATCATAAATTCAAAGGTTAATATTTGACTAATGGATTTTTGAACGGTTACGATATGACTAACAGAATGGTTACGATTCGACCAAGATAGTGCGGTTACGAAAAGGTAAGGTTACGAAATGACCATAATTCGTTCGACTTAAGGGCAAGTTACCCTACTTGTACCTTTCTCAAAGTGAAAGTAGATATAAATTTCAGAAAATACAAGATGTCAAAGATAATCTGATGAATTATGCTATGGTCAGTTCAAAATAACTGCCAGGATTCTCACAGGTGTCCTTACTACTGCTCAAGTGGTGGCAATGATAATTATTGTCTGGTATTGGCAAATCTATATAGAGTTCATGAGATGCATGAGTTGGTTGAACGGCTCACCAACACAAAACGGGTTACATTGGGTGGTCGAATTTGTCATTTGTAAGACAAAAATATTCATCATTTGACAAATTGTCAAATATTCTGTCACTGTCAGAACTAAAATCAAAAAATGTATTTGTCGTTTCGTAGGTTTCCTACTCCTAGTCCTTAGTTTGTCCATCGATTTGTTTTTTATTTCTAATGCTCGATCATTGACACTGAAACAATACAGTATCGTGCTTGCTTGACAGGCATGTACAACATAATTTAATATGTAAACAAATCCATGAAAACACAGACGTACTGACACCGACAGTGCAACAGTAAATCTATAAAAAAAAAAATTGATGGGGGAAATGCAGAATTTGCAATATCATGCGATTTGTGTTTAGTTGTTTTGTAATGCAGTCTGGTACATCTATTCCTATACTTACATTGCTAAAGCATTTCATGCATTTCAATAATGACAACTTACGTGCTCATATATTTTCTATGATTTGTTTATATTGCGTTTCCCATCTTTCACAAACTTCCACTTTCTCTGTGAGGTCAACTAAGGTTTGTAACAAGCAATTTGATTGGTCGACTTCCAAGTAATGTATATCGCGGCACTATGAAAATAGTATTTTAAAAGTCCTTAATTGACTAATGGACATTACAAAACAGATTAGTTTCAATAAGTATATATATAACATAACACTAATCTGAAAACACTGAACGAAAAAATTATTCGATTATCCCATATCTAAATATCCGGGAATCGGGGATCCGCAAAATAAACGGGTGGGATTGAAACCCGGTTATTTCCCGGTTGAAAAGGAATGGAATTGTGAGTGTGTGGTTTAATTGATGCCTAATTCGTGTATTCAATATTCTGGCTGTTTTCGGCTTTTCCTAGTTTTCAGTTTGTTCAGTTACACTGCTATTTAAAGGAATATATAAAATAGAGGATTCTGGGAGACTCACACTTTGACTGGGAAAACCAATCCATAAAAATCACATGCCCAAACAAACATCTGTACCAGGACTTCCTAAACTGTATTAGTGATTTCTCACTAAGTGTCCTATAAGAGGTGAGAACATACTAGATTTGTTCCTCACAACCCACCCATCACTTGTACATTCAACTAAACCTCTTCCAGGTCTTGGAAATTCAGACCACGACATTATCTTTCATGAAATAGATATTATTAGAGGTAGACCAACCACAGACATATTAATAAATTTGTTATTAGGTCTGTGGACCAACTCATTCAATACGAAATACGAAATATTAAAATGTACAAAAAAAACACTGGGAATACGTTAAACTTGATGCAAATCCGTTCACTCTAACAAAGACATCAAAGATAACCCAGAAGAACAATGGGCATATTTCAAAAAAGAATTTAAAATCTCACAGACAAACACGTACCAACTAAATAAACAAAACCCAAAGAAGATTTACCCTCGATCACAAACACAATAAAACATCTCATCAGAAAAAGAAACAAACTACATGAAAAAATTAAAAGTAACCCACAAGCAAGATGCATTCACCTCAGAAAACTTAACTTAAAACAGCTTAAATCAGAAACTAAGAGCATCACACTGGTCTTATGTCGAAAGTATCATCACAAATGACGAAGACGCAAACAATAAAAAAATCTACAAATTTATGAAGCACAACAAAACAGAAAGTTCGAGAATAGCCCCACTTAAAGAAAATGGCATAAACTTCACAGATCCAAACGATAAGGAAAATAATCTTAAATAGATAATTTCAATCAGCATTTACTCCACCCAAACCACTAAAAGTAAGCCATTTAGCTGAACAAACAAGACTCAAAAACTTTCCAAACAGTAATGCCTATCAAATGCCAAAAATAAACATCTCTGTTCAAGGGGTAATGAAACTTCTCTTAAATCTAAACCCAAATAAAGCAGCAGGCCCGGACCAAATCACACCTATGATACTAAAAGAACTAGGAACAGAAATCGCCCCAATGCTAACAACATTTTCAACTCGTCATTTAAAACAGGAAAAGTTCCCAAATACTGGAAAATAGCCCATGTACCTCCAGTATTCAAAAAGGGACCCAAATGCAAGGCAGCCAACTATAGACCCGTACCATTAACCTGTATCACCAGCAAAATAATTCAACACATCATTGTAACCAACATGATGTCCTACCTAGACAAACATAACCTCTTATATAACTTCCAGCATGGTTTTCGCTCTAAGCATAGCTGTGAATCCCAACTAATATGCTTTACTCAAGAAATATTTGATAACTTAGATAATAAGAAACAAACTGACCTTATTGTTATGGACTTCTTCAAAGCCTTTGATAAAGTAGACCACACTAGATGTACACTTAAACTTCACGGACTCGGTATTGATCCATATATCATCCAATGGATAAAATCCATTCTCACACACAGATCACAATTAGTCTTAGTTGAAGGAAAGCAGTCTGATGAATGTAATGCCCTCTCAGGTGTGCCTCAAGGCTCTGTCTTAGGCCCCTGTCTTTTTCTCTGTTTTATAAATGACATGCCCATAGATATCCATAGCTCTGCCTGACTCTTTGCTGATGACACTATTGTATACATTACCATACAATCTGAAAGTGATGCTGAAACTCTTCAGTCTGATCTATTAAAACTAGACAAATGGGAAAATGAATGGCTCATGGAATTTAATCCTGATAAATGCGAAATAATACGCTTATCACGCAAAATAAATAAAGTAATATACCCCTACAAGTTACATGGACAAATTCTACTGATAATGCTAAATACCTAGGCATAACTATAAACAAAAACCTAGATTGGACTCCACATATAAATAATATTACTAATAAAGCAAACAACACTCTAAACTTTGTTAAAAGAAACATCAAAATTAGAAATCGAAAAGTCAAAGAATCAGCCTATAAAACTTAAGTAAGACCCCAAGTCGAATACTGCTCCTCCATCTGGCACCCATGGCAAAAATACCTAACACAGAAAGTGGAGATGATACAAAGGCGAGCTGCCAGATTTGTCTGCAATGATTATAATTATCAAAGTAGAGTCATGTGAATGCTAACAGAACTAAAATGGCCTACCTTAGAATACAGACGACAAGTGACATCTCTCATCATCTTTTTACAAAATTCGATATAACTTACTATGTGTTGATCATCACCACCTACAACCATCACGTAATCTGAACTTTGTTATCCCATTCCCAAATACTAACTACTACCAAAACTCTTACTTTCCAAGAACCATACGATACTGGGATGAACTACCGATACTGGAATGAACTACCGACATTGGAATGAACTACCGATACTCACCAAAGAGAGCTCTAGTCTTGACATGTCCATGTCTAGACTCCCTCCCCACACGTTTCCATAGATACCAGGGTGTTTTTATGTTTTTAATCTTGTAAATTACATATTTTTCAAATGTTTAACTGTTCCCTGACTTGCGCCACCCTACGATCTTCAATATGAACGATGGGAGTATCCCGCAGATACAGATGCTTTAATAATCGAGATGACGTTATAGTTTTATTTAATAAATTATGCTATTATAAGTTTACATATAATAAAGAAAACAAGAGACCCATGAGGACAAGTGTGGGACGGGCAAGATGGGATGACGAAAATGGCTGATTTTCAAACTTTTCCGAGCGAAGTTTGGTTAAGATCAGATTAAAATGAAGTATCTAGAGTGTTAACAAAGCAGAGTTTATCATTTTTAACTAACTGAAGGGCCATTCTTCCGCTCTTCCTTCTAATCCGACATGGCTATAGTTGTTCAATTTGTCCACATTTTCTTTTATGACCACGATAAGTAATAAAAGAAATATTGAAACTAATATGACATGGCATCATATGGCCATTTTTTTAAAATTAATCCACGCTTTCTTCTATTACCGAATTAACTTCATAAGATATCAAAAAATTAAATTAAAAAAAATGGTGGTAGTGGAGGGTTGGGTGTGGGTGTGTGATTAGGGTGGGGAGAGATGATGGGATGTGAGTCATATATGACTGTTTTTCAAACTGATCAGAACTTTTATCAATGCAATTAGCATCTTGAACAAGTTTGGTTGATAAAGATCAAATGAACAAGAGTCCCAAGAGGGCATTAGTTTTGGAGTTATAACTGAGACACGTACATTTTTGCTAATATGACATTTGACCTCCAAGCGTTACGTTGACCTCTGAGGTACATACCTAATTATATCGCACGAAAATCACATTCTCGTCATGCTGAACATGTCTGTGAAGGTTTTATCAACATCCCGTCAGTAGTTGCAGTTCAGAAGTTATTGCTGTCCGTAACTTTTAGCTTATAAAACACACACTAATTATGTTCGCAAACATTACACACTAAACATTATTGAATATTTACTAATTAAAAGCAAGATTGTTTAACGGAATTCAATCGTGGTTCAAAAAAAAGTTAATCCGCTTTGTGCGTTTGAACTCGCAGCCCAAACTAAACAAATATTCTCGCAGTAATAATAATGTGCATGAGCGTAAAGTGGTCGACAACGCTCCCGACTGAGCTAAGCGGGCTATACATACTACGCTATACATACTATGGTGAAAACCTAATGGAAGTCACGTGATCGCAGAAAAGGCAAATATTGTGGGTCCCACTTTTTCTACATATAATAATTAAAAAAAAAAAAATCAAACTCACAAATGTATTTCTACATACTGCTTAGTGTCTATCCTCATGTTTTCATGTATACATTTCACTGAATAAAAGTCAGACAGTTATTTGGTTATGCTCAATATCTGCTTACTTACGGACAGTGTCCCTTTAAACACGCGTCTGACCCATTTGATATACAAGTGTGTCATTGAACTTTGAGGAACGGCCTGATTCTTACCCGCATCAAACCTTCTAACTATTGTGTAAAGTTTCATCAAATTCTCATTAGTACTTTTAAAGTTATGGCCAAGATACCCCATTGTCTCATTTGACCTTTGACCTCTAAGTGTGACTGACCGTTTGAGATAAGGATCCGATTTGTCGACGTCCTTCTCATCATGCTGAACATTTCTGTCTGGTTTTATTAAAATCCCTTAAGTGGTTTAGGAGTTATGGCTGAAACACAATTTTGCTGATATTACCTTTGACCTCCAAGTGTGACCTGGACCTTTGAGGTATAAACCTGATTCTTACACGCTACACGCCTTCTCAGTATGCACTTACTTCTGTATAGTTTGAACAAAATCCACTCAGCAGTTTAGGCATTATGACAGAGAAACAATTGTGGTGCTGGAGAACTAAAGGAAAACAATATAGCATTTTTAAATAATTCAAGGTATCCACAGGAAACTGCATCGTTGATTCTTACCTTCTATTAGTATAATTGTCTATAGAAAATTATAATAATAGAAGGTAATAATCAAACGATGCAATTTCCAGTGGCTGTTTCTACTCCGATTATGTCTATTTTTTCAACTTGTCCGAGCTTTTAATGATAATACCTGGCAAAGATCGGTCAATATCAAATAAAACATGAATGAGCTAGAGTACTAACGAAGCCAAGTATATAATTGTTCAATAAATAAAGGGCCATAACTCTAGTGTAACTAATCGGATCTGTCTGTTTTTCAAATGTGTACAAACTTTCATCCGACAGCTTTCAACAATATTAAGAATCTGGCCAAGATTGGTACCAAATACAAAATGAAGCTGCTCGAGTGCTGACAAGATAAAACAATATAGAATTACTAAATAATTCAAGTGCCATAACGCATATAAGTATGAATGATATAGCCCGTTTTAGAACTTGTCAGAGCTTTCATCGATATCGACAATATGTTCGAGTTTGGAAAAGATAAAATACAACATGAAGATTCTATCTGCTACTGCTCCCATGGCATAATATGTTTGTTTTGTTTTCTCAATAAATCCAGGGCCGTAACTCTGATGATTTACCCGATCTAGTTGGTTTTCGAAATTGTCGGAGCTTTAGTTAATATTTACCATCTGGCCACGTTTGGTAAAGATCAAAAATACAAAACAAAGGCGCTAGTGTGTTCAAAAGGCAGCTTATGTCATTTCAGTAAAACAAGGGCCATAACTCTGTTGTAACTATCTGATATGGCTGGTTTTCGATCATGTTCGCTGAGCTTTCATTGATATAAAGACACAGTTTGGTAAAGATTAAATACAAACTGAATGTGCTAGTGTGTTCACATGGCAGACTATTTAATTTTTCCAATAAATCTAGGACCATGACTCTAATGTTATTAACCCGATTTTGCTGGTTTTCAAACTTTTTTGCCCGAGACTTCACGAATATCAACAATCTGGCAGAGTTTTGTAAACATCGAATAAAAACTAAAGCTGCTAGGGTGTTCACAAGGCAATATGGAGTGACTAAACTGATATGGCTGGCTTTCGAACTTGTCCAAGCTTTCATTAATATAAATATACTGACAAAGTTCGGTTAATATCAAATTCAAAATGCAGATGATAGTTTGTTCACAAGACATAATATGGAGTGTTTCAATAAATCAAATGCCATTACTCTGGTGTTACAAATAGGATCTGACTTGTTTTCGAACTAGTCCGAGCATTCATAAATACCAATAATCTGGTGAAGTTTGGTATAGGTCAGCAAGACCAAATATGGAGTTTTTCAATAAATCAAGGGCCGTAACTCTGGTGGTATAAATATATTCCAACTGATTTTCGAACTTGTCCGAGCATTCATAAAAATCAATAATCTGGTGAGGTTTGTTAAATGTCAAATACAAAATGAAAGTGCTAGAGTGTTCATAAAGCAGAATATGGCATTTTTCAATAAGTCAAGGGACATAACCTGATCTAGCTAGTCCGTCGTCGTCCGTCGTCGTCCGTTAACATTTGCCTTGTGAACACGATAGGGCCTTCATTATTAATCGAATCTTTACCAGACATTGCGAGGGTCTTTATAACAGTAAAAGGTCGGAAAACTTCGAAAACCAGCCAGATCGGAATGGTACAATATGGCTATTGATTTGCTGAAAATGTCATGTTTTGCTTTGTGAACACTCTAGCACCTTCATTTATTATTTGAGCTTTACCAAACATGCAGAGATTGTTAATATCAATGAAAGATCGGACAAGTTCGAAAACCAGCCAGATCGGATCAGTTACACCAGAGTTTTGGCCCTTGTTTTTGTGACAAATTGCAGTTTCTGCGTTGAGAACACTCTAGAACCTTCGTTTATTACTTGATCTTTAAAAAAACTTGCGGAGATTGTTAATATCAAGTAAAGCTCAGACACATTCGAAAACCAGCCAGATCGGATCAGTAACACCAGAGTTATGGCCTTGTTTTTCTGGAAAATGCCATTGTCTTGCCTTGTGAACACTCTAGCACCTTCCTTTATTATTTGATCTCTAACAAACTTGCAAAGTTTGTTAATATCAATGAACGCTCGGGCAAGTTCGAAAACTAGCCAGATCGGATCAGTAACACCGGAGTTACAGCCCTTGTTTTGCTAAAAAATGCCATTTTCAGCCTTGTGAACACTCTTGCAACTTAATATCAATGAAGGCTCGGACAACCAGCCAGATCAGATCAGTAACACCAGAGTTATGACCCTTGAGTTTCTTAAATATCCAATATGCTATATCGAGAACCTAGGTTCGCGGGATCCCACTAACTTTTTTTTTTGGGGGGGGGGGGGGGGGGGGGGGGGGGGGCTAACTTGTGGGGTGGGTGGGGTGGGTGCCCGCCTGTCTGTCGTTAACTTTTGCCTTTTGTGCACTCTAGCCCTTCCATTTTTCATCCGATCTTTACCAAACATATATAGTCGTTATATATCCATAATATCACGGACGAGTTCTTGAACCAGCCATATTTGATTGCTAACAGCTGAGTTACCTGCCTTGAATTTGCAAAGAAAAAGAGTAGAATTTTGCCTTGTGGGCACTCTAGCTCCTCCATTTGTAATCCGATTTTAACCAAACGTACACAGTAATTATATATCCATAAGATTTCGGACGAGTTAGTTCGGAAACCAGCCAGATCGGACCAGTATCACCGGAGTTATGGCTCTAAATTTAGTTTAAAATGCTGTATTTTGCCTCGGATCTTTACCAAACTTTACCAGATTGTTAATATCAACGAAAGCTTGGACAAGATCGAAAGCTAGCCTAATAAATTGGCTCCTATGCAGTTTTTTTTATTATTCTGACATTCTATGTAACTGCATATACGTTGATGCTCGCCAATACGAACAATTTCAAAAGAGCATTAAACGTGTATTTTAACACACTAGATCGAAAGCCAACCAAATCGGATTTGTAACACCAGAGTTACGACTCTTGAATTAATTAAAACTGCTGTATTTTGCCTCATTAAGACGATAGAGCCTTCATTTGGCCGGATTTCAACGAAACTGCAGGGATGATCAGTACCAAGCCTATCTGTACATATCGTCACCGTGTTCTTGTTGAATGCTTTTGGCGGAGTTATGGACCTTTAAAGGTTTTAATACACACTGCACGGATTTCAACGAAAATTGGAAAGGATAATCAGTACCAATCGTAGTTGCGCATATTATCGCCGTGTTCCAGTTGAATGAATTTTGGCGGAGTTATGGCTCTTTAAAGGTTTTAATACACTAACTTTGCACAGACTAGTTCTCCTGAACCCCTGCCCGGATTTCAACGAAACTTGGCATGTATAATCGGTACCAAGCCTAGTTGCAAATATCATCGCCATGTCCCGGTTGAATGATTTTTGACATAGTTATGGCCCTTTATATACAATATTTTTCCGGACTTGTTTTCCTGAACCCTTTGCTGGATTTCAATGAAATTTGGCGGGAATGATCAGTACCAAGCTTAGTTGCGCATATCGTTGTCGTGTTCTGGTTGATTGATTTTTTGTGGAGTTGTGGCTCTTTAAAGGTTTTAATACAAAAACTTTGTCAGACAAGTTCTCCTCAACCACCGTTCGACTTTCAACACAACTTGATTGCGCATGTCATTGTCGTGTTCCCGTTAATGCTTTTTGGCGGGTGTGACTAAAACGCAGACGCTTTCTGCAGACAAGTTAAACATATAGGGAAAACGCAGACAATATGATTATATAGTGTTATTGGAAAACGCAGACAATATGGCTATATAGTGTTTTGGATAGACACTGAGGTGTTAAGTGGCCATTGTAATAATTGTAAATAAAAGTTAATTTATCAACATCTTGTATTCAAATTGTTATACAATTAATACTGTTAATTTAAACTTGTTTATAATATTACTTAAATGAAATTAAATAAGTTACTGTAGATTTATGTAACCTTATTTTATGAACTGATAATGATTAGTATTTTTTTATTTAGTTTTTTCAGATCATTTGTTAAAATTATTAAATACTTTTAAAACATGAAAATAAAAGAAAACACTGACTTAAATGTATAAAATAAGGTTAGAATTTTCATCTTATAAATTGCCTCTGTTTCAGTAACGTTTAAAGCCTGGTAATAAATCGCCAACCTATGTAAAGAGAAGCAATCAACAACAAAGTATTTTTTATAAATTTAATTGATATTTTATCAAGATCATAACAGGAAAATTTCACAAAGTAATTTTTATAAATTCAATTGATATTTTATCAAGATCATAACAGGAAAATTTCATAATCAAATACGCAAGTATATAACTAATATATTTTATAAATAACATCACAGATAATGAATAAAATATACACATATCAGAACATTTCATTATACAATATGAGTTCATTACATTACTGATGAGTAACACATGTGAATATTCTAACATAGGCCACATGTAAAATCTTTGTCTGCTGTTGCTATGTCAGCTGGCGCATTGATACAGAATATATGAAACCATTCTTCACATTTACTGCATTGAACCATATTGTCCAGACATTCTGGTAAGTTACAAAGACAGAAATGTTCAATATTAATTTCTGTGCTGTGCCTCTGTCTTCTCATACTTATGGTTTTATTTGTTAACTGAAACTCAGAAATTTCTTTTTTCTCGAAACAATTTAAAAGATGTGATCTTAACTTTGTCGAGTCAACAATCAAATCAAAACACAGTTTTTTTCTTAAGCAATATGATGTCGCGAAAGCAATAGCAAACAGTCCACAGTCTACTGATTTATTTTGTTTCATTACGGATGGTACTTGAATTGTTATAGACTTTTTGTCTTTGCCATATATTAATGATAATTGGATTTTGAGACCATTTGGAATAATACGCTCACTTGGTCTTTCATTACCTAAACTGTCTAACAGATATATTTTGTTATCATGAAAGATACTGACAACCCAGTGATCATTGTGAGTATGGTGTATCTGACAAGAAGGTGAAACTGTACTTTCCATTGGAAGTTTTGTTTTCCACCTATTTTCAGTATCGTCAAACGTTGGAACTTGTTCAGTTAACTGTAGACCACCAATTGAATTCCCAACTTTTTCCCTTAACATTATGTTAACTGCTTCCATGTGATTTGAATTAAGTTTTTTATTGTTAATTAGATCATCACGGTCTTTGAATGTAAGTCTTAAATCCATGTTCCATATCTCACTGACCTCATGTTTTGTCTCGTATGAATTATCTTCACGTTGCAATTCTAAATCAATGAAATTTTCATCTTCTAAAATTGTTGAACAATTTCCTAATTTAGCAAATTTCTTATTTTCACGGTCATCAAAAGTTAATTTTCTCTTTTTCTCTGTACTTACAGGAGCTTTTTGAGCATCATATTTTTGCTTCAAAATTGTTCTGGGTGTTGAATTATTAAAAAGTAAAGTTTTCTTAGCCTTTTGATTGGTTTTTGAATTGATACCGGTATTGTTAATGGTTGGTGTATCAAACTCTTCACTTTGTACTGTTTTAATTGCAGAATCTGGAGCTGGTAATATAGTAGTGTCGCCATCATTATCTCCTTTTCTACCCTTTTTAGTTCCACATTTTTTCATGTGCTTCGGGCGACAGTTCTTGCGCAATTGAGACAAGTTAAACACCTTTTTCTTATCTTCTGGAATAGACATGTCTATAGCCAGCATAGCAGAGATTATGTGATAGCATCTTGTATTTGCGAGACATGAACACGTTTCTTTCGGGAATAATGTGACTGAATATTTTTTGTCTTTTGCTGACTTGACCATAAACGCTCCCATTTCAGGCACAAGGATAATGCCATTATCAGAAATAGTTTTAATTGCTAATGAACGTTGTGACGTTGTGAAGATGAACTATTGGAATTTGATTTTTTCAGTGCTTTCACCCTTACAGTTTTCATTACTTGATACCCCACAATTTATAATTTTGTTTTCATTGAAATTTTCTTTGTTTTCATCGGCAATGTCACCTTTAACCAACTGTATCATTTTGTCTGGATGACATACACTTTTGGGTAACACAATTGTGTCTGGATCACGTGCTGCAAACCGAAAATTGTCTGACAATGTCAATTCACTTTCACCGCAAAATGCACGTATCAATTCAGAGAGGTCATTTCCTTGCAAATAATAGAAATATAACACTATTTCATCTATTTCTTTCTCTTCGTGTTCAAGTAGTCTTTTTAATTTTGCGTTCATGCTTTCAACTGCATTATTTGTGATGCCTGAGTACGGATTATACAGATCTTTACTTTCCAATATCCAACGACCAGAATGATTAACAATTGTATCATACAGATTGTCTTCAAAATAAGAAACAAAAGCTTCGCTCCATATCAGTTTCATTCCATTGTATCTTTCATCAAACAGTTCACGCGTTTTACAGTGCAGTAGTTCCCGAACATTCATGTCATACACTTTCCTGTCATCATTACCCCCTCCATGTTTGCCTACCCAGAATTTGACATCACTGAAAATATGATTCCAGCAAATAAGTAATTGACAATTATCTAAGCGTTCTTTGAATGCATTCATAATGCCAGTCTCTCTGTCACTGACCACACATATTTTCAGTACTTCAATGAACTGCTCATGGCACCGTTGAAATTTCCTTTCATGTAGCATAAATGCGATAGGTATAGTGGGTTTTTCTTTAAACATTGGGTGTTGACAAACTAAAACTGACACATAGAAATCACCAAGATTAAATGTTGTGTCATAATAAAATTCCACGTTGATGTCCTTTAATTGTAGCAGCCTGTTAATTAATTTCATCAAATGTGTCTTCATTTCCAACAATAACTTCAAGATCTGGTGTAGTTTTAATGCTCAATATGTAATTGTCAAGCTGATCAACTAACAGGTGTAATGCATATAATGAGTCATGTGATATTTTGGCATTTTTGCGCAGTTTTAACTGTGCATTTCTTACTTGTTTAGGATTTCGGGGAACACCTACTCCTTTTAACTTAGTTTGTGGTGAACATTCTGATATCATTTTATCATATAATATTTTAGGTTCCTCATCTTTACACCGTGAATTCATTTCATTTAAAAGCGATGGTTTTGCGCGTTTGTGCTGCCTTACATTCCGTTTTCTGTTTCCATGTGGCAATGCTTTGTATGCCTCATTATCACCAAAATACACTAAAACCGTTCGTCCATTATAGTCATTTTCTACAAAACGAAATGCATGCTTCTGAAACTTATCACTTAACACACCTTGATTGCTTATTTTAAAAAATGACCTTTCAAATAATTTCCCCTCAACTTGATACTGTCTTTTCCCCATATTCCTCCAGGTGTATCCATCTGCGCGCCAATCATCGCGCTTATGTGTATCTCCAGAGTCGTCATAGAGATACACAGATCCTGCAGCTGGCCTATATGGAGGTTCATATGTTACACTATCTGGTAAATTCTGTTGTATGATGTCAGCTGCCTCGTGATATGTTAGAATTCTGTCTGTTTTAGAAAATATTGGAGTATCGCCACCACCTACAAGAACATCGCTATCGGTACTTAGATAATAGTGTGTATCACATTCCATCAAATAAACTGTAGGTGTTGTTGTCCGATACACTTCTGGAACTGGAGGAGGTTGTCTGGCTACTTCGCTGAATAGCCGTGGGCCAGAAACTGTGACTGGTTCCTGCAATGATGGGGTTGTAGGTACAGTTGATTTCTCCGATGTCGGAGAAGTTACCGGTATCGCTTGGACTGGAGACTCAATACTGGAAGTCAATGTCTCTGTGCCTTCATAACTGAGATGTAGACCGTCTTTACTCAGAAGCTGTCTGTTAGCACCTTAAAAATACAACAAATTTAACATTTAAGAAATAATAATTTGAATTTGATGTATCGTAAAATAATTCACGGGCGGAGTTCAGATGCGTAAGGATGCCTATGTTGAACAAAGTACAAACTTGATAATTTTTCGGTAATTTGACACAGAACAGACGATATATAAAATATCATTATTATATTATTATTATATTCATTTTCTTTCATATTATACAAACTTACCAAATAAAGTGTGGAACTCTGGCTGCTCTATGACTCTCACCGATGCTACCTCTATAGACAGTTTGTGCAGCTGTCGGTTCACTGCACCCGCATCGTGATTCCATCGCTGAATGTAGTCCACACTCATACGCCGTCCATCAAACAGGTTCTGTGATCTTGGTAGAACTTCAGAAATCAGAACTGTCACACTGCAATGATATAAAATAAACACCTTACATTATAGAATGACAATGAAAAATAAGAAACAAACAAATGCAATAATAAAATTTAACTATGACTGTCATAGTTAACTTTTTTATTGCATTTGTTTGTTTCTTAAATGAAAATATACTTCTTTGCGCCATTTGTGTATTGAACATACATAATTTTTGAACATCCATAAATTAATAAAGTCTGTTACTCGACAAAAATAGTACATTTGTTTTATCTCAGTTCGGTCTAATCAATCAGAAGCCGGTAGCAATCAATTAAACAGTTAATCCAATCAAGTCATAATAGTCTCAACCCGCAAAAAGCATCATAAACTTCAAAGATAATTGTTGAATTATTAACACAATTTACACAGTGATAGGTTATTTCCGCCTCAATGCCACAAGCTGTGACAGCAGCAAATTTGATTGGTCGAGAGGCGATCAAGGTCGTCAGGCAAGATGTCAATCACTGTTAGGCTCATTTGTTTATAGGTACATGTGTATTGGATTGAAGCAAACGCACAGGTGGTAAATTAGCTGCGTCAGAATGGGGTCAAATTATCACAATATAACTTTCATAAGCCATTATGCAATGATTTGTAATTGAGAAGGTGTTAACAACTGTACATAGAAATTTACATATTATTTACAATATACATATCATATAATATACATATTAATATCCAACCTTGGGGATGCTTTGTGAATTTCTGTACAGAGCTGTTTGATGCTGGTGACTATCTCTGCTGGTGTCATGGCTCCTATATCGTTGGCACCAACCACTAAAACAATCACCTGAAATTAAAAACACATATAACATAGTATTGTTTTCAATCCAATTTTAAAAATTTATCAAATTATAAATAAAACATCATCCATCAGACAACATATAAAATGTATAAATTAAAAAAAATCAAGACTAACATTTGTTACTGTATATAACTTATCTAACCTATTGCCGATTTGTCTTTGTTGTCTGCGTTTTCCAATAACACTATATAATCATATTGTCTGCGTTTTCCCTATATGTTTAACTTGTCTGCAGAAAGCGTCTGCGTTTTAGCCATACCCCTTTTTGGCAGAGTTTTGGCCATTTAAAGGTTTTAATACACCAACTGTGTACAAAATAGTTCTGGTGAACCTCTGGCCCGATTTCAACGAAATTTGGCATGGGTGATCAGTACCAAGCCTGCATGGTTGCGCATATCACCTCCATGTTGAATGATTTTTGACATAGTTATGGCCTCTTATACACAAACTTTATCCGGACTAGTTTTCCTGAACCACCGGTTCAACGAAACTTGGTTGCGTATATCATTGTTGTGTTCCAGTTGAATGATTTTTGGCAGAGTTATGGCCCTTTAAAGGTTAAATACACAAAATTTGTGCAGACTAGTTCTCCTGATCCACTGCCCGAATTTTAACTAAACTTGGTAGGGATGATCATTAACAAGCCTAGTTGCGCATATCATCGTCGCGTTCCAGTTGAATAATTTTCGGCGGATCTATGGCCCTTTTCTCAGTGGGGGAGACATCTGTTTTTACGAAAACAACCTCTAGTTCTAATTTGGTATGGTTTTTAGTTACTCGAGGCACAACATAATTCACAGACCTAATAGATTGGACACTATGAACATTGTGTAAATTTCAAGTGGCACAGTTCGAAAATTTCACAAAATATTTTCCAACTTTAAACACACATATCATGAAGAGTTTTATAGTTACAAGTTTCATTCAAGCCAAATACCATCACAAATTTAATTTTCTTTCCAATGATAGTATTTTGTTTTCTCTTACGTTGAGAGCAAAAAAGCAGTTTGATGGAAACTTTGACTATGTCAAAACATTGATTTTTAAGAGAAAAGCGAAAAATGAAGAAATTTTAAACTTTAAACATGTTTCTATACAATTTCTTATTTGAAAATAAACATAAATTATTATAATCCCATTTTGCTATTCACTATGAATCTTTTGGATGTATTCTCATCAAAATCGGTGAATAATTGAGAGAGAAGATAGAAGGAAAAGTTAAGGTGCCACGTTATATCTTGGTTAGATAGGAAGTTTCCTATCTGTTTATTAATATGTCTGTGCATAATTATATACAACGAGTTTTGATCGCCTGCATAAAGAGGCCCCTCTACAGGGCTACAACTTGGAGAACTTGTAGTATTTTTTTTTATTATAACGGGAGTTTCCGTCTTGTGACGCTAACTCCCTCCATACCCTTTGAGATTTCAAGTTCATGTGTCATGTATTTCTTAGTTAAGGATGTGTAGATACTCGGGTAAAAAAATCTTGTCCAAATGTGAATGCATTTATAAAACGGGTTTTGTCCTCTAGCGTAAAGAGGCCCCTCTACATGGATACAACTTGAGGAACTTGCAGTAATTCATATGTTCGACTGCCATTTTGCTCAGTGCAGGGCAAAAGGTTTTGTCATAAGTCACAACAACCAATATCCCCCACCCCACCAAACCACAGACTCCAAATAGCCCAGTAGAGCGTTACAGGCCCTCTTGGGCCTGTCTTTTTAGTTTGTCCAAGCTTGCATTACTATTAACATTCTGGGCAAATTCGGGTAAAGATCAAATGCAAAATGAAGGTGCTACAGTGTTCATAAAGCAGAATAAGACATTTCATACAAAGAAGGGCCATAACTCTGGTGTTCCTCATCCGATACATCTGATTTTCGAACTTGTCCGCGTTTTCATTACTATCAATAATCTGGCCAAGTTCGGGAAATATGAAATTCAAAATGAAGTCGCTAGAGTTTCACAAGATAGAATAGAGCATTTTTCAGTAAAACAAGCGCCATAACTGGCGTTACTAATCCGCTCTGGCTGGTTTTCGAACTTGTCCGAGCTTTCATTGATACAAAGACCGTGATACAATTTGGTAAAAATTAAAATGTTCCTCTGGATGTCCTTGATAATACTGAAGATATATAAGATCTATCAAGTTTTATTAATGGCTGCATGGTTAACGACATTGCATTGTAAACCTTCCCCTCTCATTGCTGCCGGTTCGAATCCCACTGGGAGTTCGACTTATAAGTGAGGAATTGTCGATTCTTACGGATGGCGGGAGGTGTACATTACTGGTTCTACCCAGGAAAAGTCGGTGCTCTGTCTTCACCACAAAAAACAAGAGGCCCAAGAGGGCCTGTGAACGCTCTACTGGCTGTTATACCATTGATGAATCGAGTCGTACTACATGGTGTCTAGAGTGTACACAAGTTTTTTTCAAGTATTTGACCTAGTGACCTAGTTTTTGACCCCATGGGACCCATTTTCGAACTTGACCAAAATATAATTAAGACAACATTTCGACAAAGTTTCATCAAGATCGGGTCAGAAATATGGCCTCTAGAGTGTACTAGTGACCTAGTTTTTGACCCTGTGTGACCCTGTGTGACCCATTTTCGAACTTTAGCAAGCTATAATTGAGACAAATATTCTGACAAAATTGCATCAAGATCGGGTCAAAAACATGGCCTCTAGAGTGTACACACGTTTTTTCCAAAGTTTGATCTAGTGACTTAGTTTTTAACACCATGTGACCCATTTTTGAACTTGACCAAGATATAATTAAGACAAACATTTTGACAAAGAGTGTACACAAGGTTTTTCCAATATTTGACCTAGTGACCTAGTTTTTAACCCCATGTGACCCATTTTCGAACTTGACCAAGATATAATTAAGACAAACATTCTGACAAAGTTGCATCAAGCTTGGGTCAAAAATATGGCCTCTAGAGTGTACACAAGGTTTTTCCAATATTTGACCTAGTGACCTAGTTTTTAACTTCATGTGACCCATTTCCGAACTTGATCAAGATATAATTAAGATAAACAATTTGACAAAATTTCATCAAGATTGGGTAACAAATATGACCTCTAGAGTGTACACAAGTTTTTTCAAGTATTTAACCTAGTGACCTAGTTTTTGACCCCACATGACCCATTTTTGCACTTGACCGAGATTTCATTGAGACAAACATTCTGACAAAGTTTCATCAAGATCGGGTCAAAAATATGGCCTCTAGAGTGTACACACGTTTTTTCCAAAGTTTGATCTAGTGACTTAGTTTTTAACACCATGTGACCCATTTTTGAACTTGACCAAGATATAATTAAGACAAACATTTTGACAAAGAGTGTACACAAGGTTTTTCCAATATTTGACCTAGTGACCTAGTTTTTAACCCCATGTGACCCATTTTCAAACTTGACCAAGATATAATTAAGACAAACATTCTGACAAAGTTGCATCAAGCTTGGGTCAAACTTGACGTGTTCGTTGGCGGACGGACTATAAACCTTAGAATTACACACACACACACACAAGCTTGGGTCAAAAATATGGCCTCTAGAGTGTACACAAGGTTTTTCCAATATTTGACCTAGTGACCTAGTTTTTAACTTCATGTGACCCATTTCCGAACTTGATCAAGATATAATTAAGATAAACAATTTGACAAAATTTCATCAAGATTGGGTAACAAATATGACCTCTAGAGTGTACACAAGTTTTTTCAAGTATTTGACCTAGTGACCTAGTTTTTGACCCACATGACCCATTTTTGCACTTGACCGAGATTTCATTGAGACAAACATTCTGACAAAGTTTCATCACGATCGGGTCAAAAATATGGCCTCTAGAGTGTACACAAGGTTTTTCAAGTATTTGACCTAGTGACCTAGTTTTTAACCCCATGTGACCCATTTTCAAACTTGACCAAGATATAATTAAGACAAACATTTTGACAAAGTTGCATCAAGATTGGGTCAGAAATACGGCTTCTAGAGTGTACACAAGGTTTTTCCAATATTTGACCTAGTGACCTAGTTTTTACCCCATGTGACCCATTTTCAAACTTGACCAAGATATAATTAAGACAAACATTCTGACAAAGTTGCATCAAGCTCGGGTCAAAAATATGACCTCTAGAGTGTACACAAGTTTTTTCAAGTATTTGAATTAGTGACCTAGTTTTTGACCCCACATGACCCATTTTTGAACTTGACCGAGATTTCATTGAGACAAACATTCTGACAAAGTTTCATCAAGATCGGGTCAAAAATATGGCCTCTAGAGTGTACACACGGTTTTTCCAAAGTTTGACCTAGTGACCTAGTTTTTAACACCATGTGACCCATTTTTGAACTTGACCAAGATATAATTAAGACAAACATTTTGACAAAGTTTCATCAAGATTGGGTCAGAAATACGGCTTCTAGAGTGTACACAAGGTTTTTCCAGTATTTGACCTAGTGACCTAGTTTTTAACCCCATGTGACCCATTTTCAAACTTGACCAAGATATAATTAAGACAAACATTCTGACAAAGTTGCATCAAGCTCGGGTCAAAAATATGGCCTCTAGAGTGTACACAAGGTTTTTCCAATATTTGACCTAGTGACCTAGTTTTTGACCCCACATGACCCATTTTCGAACTTGACCGAGATTTCATTGAGACAAACAATTAAGATAAACATTCTGACAAAGTTGCATCAAGCTCGGGTCAAAAATATGGCCTCTAGAGTGTACACACGGTTTTTCCAATATTTGACCTAGTGACCTATTTTTTAACTTCATGTGACCCATTTTCGAACTTGATCAAGATATAATTAAGATAAACAATTTGACAAAGTTTCATCAAGATTGGGTAACAAATATGACCTCTAGAGTGTACACAAGTTTTTTCAAGTATTTGACCTAGTGACCTAGTTTTTGACCCCACATGACCCATTTTTGAACTTGACCGAGATTTCATTAAGACAAACATTCTGACAAAGTTTCATCAAGATTGGGTCAGAAATACGGCTTCTAGAGTGTACACAAGGTTTTCAAGTGTTTGACCTAGTGACCTAGTTTTTAACCCCATGTGACCCATTTTCAAACTTGACCAAGATATAATTAAGACAAACATTCTGACAAAGTTGCATCAAGCTCAGGTCAAAAATATGGCCTTTAGAGTGTACACAAGGTTTTTCCAATATTTGACCTAGTGACCTAGTTTTTGACCCCACATGACCCATTTTCGAACTTGACCGAGATTTCATTGAGACAAACATTCTGACAAAGTTTCATGATGATTGCATCAGAAATGTGGCCTCTAGAGTGTACACAAGCAAAAGTTAACGGACGGACGACGGACGACGGAAGACGGACAACACACCATCCCATAAGCTCTGCTGGCCCTTGGCCAGTAGAGCTAAAAATCGACCGTCATATATAACCTTACATGTGTTGAAAATGACGTAAAACACCATACATACATATACATTATTAATGTAAAACCAGTGAGTATTTAAATATATGGATTTGCCAAAACATTTTAACAAGAAATTCTCAGTTGATAAGAGGTTAAAATTCTGCTAAAATAAAACACAGAGTTCAGAAAATGTGTCTGTAAGTGTCCTTCATGATACTGATGCCACCTTTTAAGCTTGTATGATGTTTCATAGATGTGCAGCTATATAATTATATTTATCACATAACGTTAATGACGTCATGGACGTCACGTTAATGTACGTTTCTGAAGTAATGTGACGTTATAAGTTATGTAATAAATAGAATCTAACATTCGTTCTCATTCATTATTGAATTTATTAAACGCGTTAGCAAAAATGATATAAAGCTCGACAAGACCCTCGCATTATATCATTTTGCTCGACAAAGAGCCTCGCATTATATCATTTTGCCGACTCGTTTAATAAATTCAATAATGAATGAGTAATTATGTAAGATCCTCTGTATATATATTGTGTGTATTGAAATATATGGACATGCTGTTTTTAAGCAATTAACCGGAAAATTTGTCAAAACTGGACTTTAGTTTTGTTAAAATGCATGCAATATGATGTTACAGAACATCCGTCTCAGTCACAGGTTGAAGGAATGTGTTGGGACTGAAAAAGAAAATTTGAAAAAAAAATCTGAAAAAAAATAAAATCAAAAAAGAATATTTTTTTTTTTTTGTCTACATTTGTACACACACATCAAAACATATCAAATAAATGTGGTCTCTTACATGGGGTTAGAATTTGGGTACGATTGTTTTTGGTGTACAGTTTTTCATTTATTTATATGTTTTGATGTGTGTCTACAAATGTAGACAAAAATAAAATCGGATTTTTTTTCAACTTTTTTTTCAGTCCCAACACGTTTCTTCAACCTGTGGTCTAAGTCTCTGAGTGTTTCGGATCAAACTATAGATACATGTCAAGTTTTACTGAAGTTTATTGATGTATGACTTACAGCTATTGAACTACATGGACTTGCCAAAAACTTAAACCAGACATTCTACGAAAAAAGCCAAAATATTTCTAAAATGCATTATGTAACATGTGCCTACCAGTATCCGTGATGGTACTGAAGACATATTCCAGTTTTACTGAAGTTGTACTTGTACATACTGAGCAGTCATTAAAATACATGGACTTGCTTGCTACAAAAATTGAACCAGAAATTCTAAATCGAAAAGGGGACATACTTTTGCTAAAATGCAATACAGTTATATCACATGTGTCTACCAGTGCCCCTGATGGTGCGGACGACATGTTTAATATTCCAAGTTTCATCGATGTATGACCATGCAGTAGAAGTAATTGGACTTACAAACATACTTTAACCTTTAGCCTGCTATGAATGCATAATGGCCTGTTCTTTCTTTAAATTTAGACCATTCCATTTATGTTACAAAGGGATGTTTTGCAGAAATGACTGATGAGCAGCCAGACATTGTAAACCCTGATCAGCCTGCAAGTAAGTCTCCCCTAAAAGTCAAAGCTGAGGCCAATGCCGGGCTGAGTACAATAACTTCCTATTCTTCGAATAGTCGAGCAAAACATGCAGTGGTTGTTCATTTAATTTTGGATATATAATAAAAAACACACACATTTTAATTCGCTTTTTTCTTTTTATTAAAAAATTATTCCAGTCCAGATATAATAAATTTAAACAGGACTCTGGATAAACAGATACTTAGTATAGACTATACTAATGTAGACCATCAAATTTAAAACTGTTATCAAAAAATATGTTTGAACATTTTTAATCTAAAATACAATTCTGATTCAACAAACATGTGACACACTAGATTTAAAAATTGCAACTATGAATTATCATGACTGTTGACAGTAAATTATGACAACCTTTGAATCCAAACTTTGACCATGACCATTGAGGTAAAGACCTGATTTTTATATGTAAATTATTGAAAGTACCGGTACTGGCAGTTTTCTGCCATCACACAAGTAGCACCTGAGATAATACAACAATGATGAAGACCTTTAATAACCATGGCTAAAATGACACAATGAACATGAATTGGGTGGGAGGAGGGGGTGGATTTTACCCCTTTAGCTGGATAATCCTTTAGCTGGATAATCACTATCAGTGGCTCTATTTTTGCCCAGAAACCACACGGGGCTAAAAATAAGAAAACTAGATGTATACATCTAATGAAGTTATGATGTAATTGTATTATAACTAGAGTAACATGATCTGGAAGTTTGTATCACATCGAGTGGACATGCTATATATTCAGTATCTCAAGACAGGCTTTGGCCTCGACACTTACTCTAGTAATGATCCTTTTATTATATACCTTCATATGAAAGCTCGTAAACTATTATAGCACCGTATAGTAGACTGGTTTGTTTACACAGTTAAGAAGATGACGTGACACAACGTCGACGTCATGCGACGTAATTAGTATAGTGATACAGAAATCTATTTTAGTAGTATAGCGATACGGATTAAGAAAACCTCTAGAAGTGATACAGGGTTTTGTATTCCATTGTAGGAAATTGAAGGTACTTGGTGTATATTATTGATAGGTATATAATAAACACATGGATAATTAAAGCCAAAAACATAGGTTATTTTCAACGTCACAGTTATGTTCGCTGTACCCTAGACTTCTAATCTATTGACTCCGAGCTCAAAGCTTGCATGGCAAAACTAATAAAAACAGGTCTACAAAGCTTCATAAAAATTTAGTAGACATCAAATTGAAGCATTTTACCCAATTTCATATGTACAAAGTTTGAAGTAAACTTGAGATAACGGCTAAACTCATTTTCACAGTCACTCTAAGCTCGCTCGAAACCCAATAGAACTTAAGATAATAAGAACTTGGATGTAAATTTAACCAGCTTCAAGCACTGTGACCTTGACCTTTGACTTTCTGGCATGTGTAGCCCACCCATAATCACAATATAAATGATAAACATGGTGTGTTATCCCTGCAATAAGTAACAATATGAGCATTTGAAGAACTTCTGCATAGTTTGAGCATCTTCAGGAATACATTTAGGTAAACATACAATTAATGTTATATATCATTTAATACTGAAACATGTATAATTGTTCTGAAATCTTAAATATCTGAAATCTTAAATCAAAATTATTTAATACTTATATCTCCAACTTTAAAGTACAGTGGATTAGGGGGTATAGAATCATTTGGGTAACAAGTCTAAATTTAAAATGAAAACTGATTTAGATTTACTCTTTCAGTTGTATGACAGCAGATATATCTCCAAGCCTGGACAATTTTGAAATAATATAAAATATATGAGCTGAGAAAATTGAATTTAAGCAGAAAAGGATTCTTTACTACCGATGATTCTATCATGGACATATATACTCTGGATTCGAAACATGTATTAAAGAGGCTCTACCTATATCTTTTTGTCCACCAATTGATATAAACTTTACTTAATTATAAAGAGGACTATGAAAAAGGTAAATGGCAATAATTTCACCCAATGTAATATGCGTTTTGCTGGGGTAAAACAGGATTGGAAAGATCGGATTTGTGAAATTGTATTCGTAATTGTTTTAGACAAGCCGATTGCGGAGATTTTCCGATCTTATTCGTTTACAATCGGAACTACCTCGTCTGATTAGCGAAGAGTTCCGATCGATTCGTTTGTAATCGGAACTGCGCCGAATAGTTTGTAATCGCATGGCGCATGTCCGAGAAAATCGTAAAAACTCGTTCTCCGGCAGGAATAAACGGCTGGGCAGCATTTTATTCAAGATATTGTTTTGATCATAATTAATAATTTACAGAACTGGAATACGAACCATGTTTCTTCTTAAATACTCATAAAATAGCTTTGTATACATATAAATGCAGTAATATTGAGTATTTAATATTTTCCATTAAAAATCGCGTAGATATAGGTAGTGCCTCTTTAAATGCAATTTATCTGCCAAATAATAATTTACCCATGAATACTTGCGCGTACAGGTAAGTTTTTTTGCGTATGTGCTTTGCAATACGTTAGGCAACGCGTTACTACTTATCAGCAAATTGAGCAAATTTAAGACAATATATATACATATCGTTTTTAATTTCTTTGTTTTGAGAAAAGGACATAAGGTAGCTCATTTAAAGACGATATGAGAGATAGTACTTTGTTCTTTAAAGCGATGCCAGTTTTCGATTTAATAAATACTTTCAATAAATAAAAAAAATACACCAAATAACTTTCCTCAATTTGAAATAAATTGTGTAGTTGGTTAATAATTCATTTTTTAAGTCACCATCAACTCTGTTTGTGATATCGACAGCGTTCAAAATTGTGAGCGAGCACCTGTCACATCTGCTCTCGTGTTTGATGTCGATGGATCTCACAGTCTCGCCATTCGGCGGACACTTTAATTGATAGCATGGTGAAAATCTATGTTTCAAATCCAGAGTATATATGTCCATGATTCTATACACTCTTATGCAATGTAGTCATTCAATTCCCCCTTACAAAGGATATATACGAGTGCTTGTATCATATGAAACAATATGAACTATTGTTCTTTGCGAATGTTTCAGCCAAAGAGTTTCCCACATTAAGGAGGTTGGCTGGGAAAGGACGTAGTGATGAGATTTTTTATAAATTCATATTTAAAGCTTCTTTGGTATAACTTAGATTCAAAATTATCAAAAAAAGGCTATGTCAACACGCTTTTTTTCCCACTAGACGTAATTGAAGAAGGCACATATTTCTAAATTCAAAATTTCACTAAAAAGAGGAAAAATATAGTCATTGAACATTTTCACAATTGTTTTCATAACATTACGCTTATTGAAAAACAACAATTAATTTTCGATTGCATATATACGTATCTTTCAAATCATACAAAAACAATTGTAATCCTCATTCGTCTTTTTACTTTAAAAAGCAAACGTATATGGACCGTACCCCACCCACTTTTGTTTTTACCGAGAAATTAATTCAAGATAAAAAATTATGTTCTAATGATCAACTTTTTTTTAAATTTGTATATGTCAAGGTCCTATGACATTTCTTTCAAAACAAGTAAAAAAATATATAGGTCACCAGGCTTCTAATGTTTTTTTATTAAAAATTCTTTAAATTACACCCATTTTGGAGTTATTTTGACAATTTTAATGTAAAATACTGTACACACAACATTGACATGGAGATCGAAAATAAAATTAGCTCAGTATCTACCTTTATATATGTATTCCACTACTGGAAAACAAAAATCAGATTTATTCTATAGCAAAAGGATAAATTCTACTCAGAGCTACCCATACCCCCTATTTTGTTGACAACAAAAAATGATCACAAATGACGGAAAAAATATGGGAAAAAAAAAATTGCTTAAAATTTGGTATGTTACCATCTTAAATCCTACATTATATCCATATCTACTAGAATGGAAAACATGAAACAATTCAGTTGTCAAATAAAACTATGATTTAAAAAATAAAATGTTTAGACTTGAAGATGTCAAAACTTGACCAGCCAACATCCTTAACAGGAGCAATTTGAATATTACATACATAAATTATACATCACTGAAATTGGGACTTTTAATGTTTAATTGAACTGAATTGGGGTTTTAAGGCGCACCAACTCATGAAAGGTTATATGACGCCTAACAGAAATGAATATGCCAGGCTCATCCTCCATGTACATCGAGATAAAATATGGAAAATGGGCCTAGAACCTTCTCACCTGCAGAACTGCAGAGTTGCTGCAAATTCTATTGTAGACACTCCATTTAAGCTGGAGCCACGTTTATTGTTTTTTCTACCACTGCTCTAGTGATTTGAGCGAGATGGCACCTGAAACAATGCAGGGGTCATGATGAATACCTTTAATATTAAGCATGAACAAAAAATGATAAAATGAACATGAATTTGGGGGAGTTCTACCCTTCTGCCTACCCATCCAACTGGATCTGCAGTGGCCCTATTCTTTGCCCCGGAACCAAACGGGGCCCCCGGAACCACACGGGGCTTTAGTGTTTAATAAATAATACCTTAGTCTTTGAAAATTGGTTGAGAAATAAATATTTTACAGCCAAAATGCTTTTTGATCAGTGTGGCTTTTCCCATGTAAACCCCTTCTTGCCATGATAGCAGAAAATGAAGAAATCTCAAATAACTTCTTAACCTTAATATTTTGCTATAAAACATTCAGTGTCCTAATTTTTGTTTATACAACACATAAGTCCATTTTTTATGCAAAATCTTAAAAGATTTTTTTTCTTATTTTTGATGCAGCAGAAATTTTCACTGAAAATGCCCCATCAAAACCAACTTTTGCTTGTGATTTTTTTTGCATTTCTCCATCGATTTTGAAAAGTAAGGTATTTTTTTCTTACACCACTAAAAATGTCTGTTTCACTGATAAACAACTTATTTAGGTACTAGTTTAATTTTGTTGC
Organism: Cyrtodaria siliqua; assembly: GCA_037043455.1. Lineage (NCBI taxonomy): Eukaryota > Metazoa > Mollusca > Bivalvia > Adapedonta > Hiatellidae > Cyrtodaria > Cyrtodaria siliqua. Next base: position 97,879 of record JAWPHD010001954.1, read on the forward strand.
AAAATTCAAAAAACACTTTGGCAGAAACAAGTTATATTTTTATATTTTACTCACTGAGATTTATTATACAATAAGTTTCGCATGAGTTTTCTTATGAAACAAATATGAATGCAAGGTTGCTTTTATCATATGACATCGTGTTGATGTTCCCATTTAACAAATACAATCTGGCACCTTGTATATTATCCTTGAACAATGCATGATGTCATCCAATGAAACTGAATGTGGTAATATCATAAAATATATAACGACGTTATAACAACATATGAGCGACATCATATGATAATTGAATTGGGTTTTAAGGCGCACTAATACTCAAAAGGTTATATGGTGCCCAACAGGAATGAACGTGCCAGACTCATCCTCCATTTACATGGAGAATGGGCCTAGAACCGTCTCACCCACAGAACTGCAGAGTTGCTGCAAATTCTATTGACACTCCATTTACGCTGGAGCCACATTTATTGTTTTTCTGCCACTGCTCTAGTGATTTGAGCGAGATGGCACCTGAAACAAGCAGGGGTCATGATGAAGACCTTTAATGAGCATGAACAAAAAATTAACATGAATTTGGTGGGGGTTCTACCCCTCTGCCAACCCTCCTAACCGGATCTGCAGTGGCCCCGGGAACCACATGTGGAGTACATCTATACAAAGGCAAAAGATACATTTATGCATAAAAACTAACACCAAAGTCATTTCTGAAATTTTTTCTGAAACAAATTTATGTTATTTTATACATAGTACATAATATTGTTACAATTAAAGGTAAAAAGTTTAAAAAGCATCAATGTCCCGCATTAATATATAATTGCTACCGTACATTCCAATATATAATGCCCACATTCCGATTACATAACATTAAACAAACTAACCCGCCAAGTAAGTGAAAAATTGCACTACAAAACCGTTCATCAAAACTCTATCCAGGTGTTCAGATCATATAATAATGCAAGTATATAATGTCCTCCTAAGGGAAGTAGTTAACACAGTGTAGAAAATATCACTCTGTTTTTTTTCAATATTTCGATCCTAAGATCTTTAAGGATAAGGACTATCAAGGATAACATTTTATCCGTACTCGACGTTTTGGCGCGTTAACGTCGTTTGGCGGTTACTTACGTTACATTACGACGTCACGTCCGTTTTAAAGAAACATGTATAATTTTTAACTGTGTTGCTGAACAAAATGTAAAAATGTAGTGTATTTTTTAAAAACCTTCATTGATAAAGACCTTAGGATCGAAATATTGGAAAAAAATAGAGTGATATTTTCTACATTGCATATAATAACGTATGTGTACCGAATAAAAGTATATGTTTATTCTTGGGTGTGATTGGATATGCATAAAATGAATTGTGAGTTTGTAACTCTTAATTCGACGCCCCAATTTGTTTATAGAGATTGGATTTTCCAAATATGCAAGTTATGTATATATATCGTCATCAGTAGGTTAAGAAACGGTGTACATAAAAAAAAAAATATGTTGTAAAATTGGGCTGTTGTTGATGGGATAGCTACCTACTTTAAATACAAAACATGTGAAGACTAGATTGGTTAATATCTGACTATTTACATGCATATAAACATACCAAAAACCTATATTAAATCCCTGATTTTAAAAAGTTTGAAATAAAAAATATACGAGAAAACGAGATATAATACAGTTCAACTATTCACTTTTAACAAGATTTTATAAAATAAGCCTTGTCGCAAAATAACAAATGCAACCCTTCCTTAACACATTACATGACATTTAACACATTACATGACATTTAACACATTACATGACATTTAACACATTACAACATTTAACACATTACATGACATTTAACACAATAACATGACATTTAACACAATAACATGACATTTAACACATTACAACATTTGACACATTACATGACATTTAACACATTACATGACATTTAACAAATTACAACATTTAACACAGTACATGACATTTAACACATTACATGACATTTAAACTGAAACTGTTTCAGATTATTAGTAACAAAATATCTAACATAGTTTATTTGCTGATTAGTTATTGAGGTAACAGTTTTAAAATTCCTATCAAGACCTCTGACGTCATGTCCTTCAACCATTAGGTGTCATTTTAAATGATTTTAAACATCATAAAACATCCAAAACAATGACTACGTTATCTTAAAGCAATGTTACGTCCAAACAACAAATTGAAATTGTTAAAAACAGGATAAAGCTGTGTTTTCTTCGTTTGGTGTTGAGAGATGGGCATTCAATGTAATTTGTGAGAATTTGTATAATGTTCACTCTCTCAAAAATGTGTATATTAAATACATACAAATCTATGTCAGATAAGAAATAAAATATTTCCAGCGGGTTTATATTGTGCGAGATCAAAACCTAGTGTTTGGGACTTTAAATCTTGTGCGAGATCAAAACCTAGTCTTTGGGACTTTAAATTTTGTGCCAGATCAAAACCTAGTCTTTGGGACTTTAAATTTTGTGCCAGATCAAAACCTAGTGTTTGGGACTTTAAATCTTCAAGATCTAGGACAATATAAACCCACTGGAAATATTTAATTTCTTAAATTAAGACAAAACATTAAAAAAAAATTGTCAGTAGTTGCATAGGCACCCTAGAAACCAAATAGTTGAGGGTCGACTTTTCTGTGCAATACTTTCCAAGTCTACAAGCTATGGACACCATCCAGCCTAGTTGGCGGCATAATTATCATGACTTACACCTTTAAAGGGACACATGGCAATCTTGAGTTTCATTCAAACATTAAAATTTGCTCCTCAATTTACTTATCCTGCGTCATTTTGACTTTAAAACTGCTTGCATATGATTAAATAAAAAATTGATATTTCATATTTTTTCGCTATTTCACCAAATTTTTAAACATATTATTGATGCACTATTATAAAAAGTTAGTACCTAATATGTAAAATAATTTGCTATGAACTATTCTAACAATTGCTATTAATGATTGAACAAATCCAAGTGAAGAGAAAAACTAAGGGACGCCGTGAGTTTTTAAAACATCAAGATTGCCGTGTGTCACTTAACATATCTGGTTACCATATCAGGTTAGAATGGGGAATGGTCTTGAGCAAAAATGAAAATAATGGATTTGAAAATGACTTTTGAAAATAAATATAATGTCCTTGATCCCAATTCAATTCAAAACCATGGCAGCTTCCATTAGATATATTCTATCTCTGCTCTGTATAGGGAATGAAAGCCAACCATTTTTTTGGTCCATGCCAACTGCGGCCCACCATGATCACAACACCACTTGAGAATAATTAGCATTCCCTCTAGACACCCTAGCACACATAGAGGACCTCACATGAGTGACTGTACTACTGACCAAACTGTTTTTGCTGGGTACAAACACAGTAATTCAGTCCTCTGTCAGATAATACACTAGTGTATTAGGACACAGAAGTCATGGCTTTATTACACTCCCAGAAGCCAGATTGTGATCCAGTTTTGTAATATTTTAACACTCAAATGTATGTTTGAACAGTGACACACTTCTTAGCCGTTGTAAATTTCCTATAAAAAGTAAATCAGTAACAATAATATTGATCTATCTCTTTTGATGCATTTAAGTTGAGATGAGTCTGGTTTAACAGCGCATCAACACACAAAAAAGGTTATATGGTGCCAACAGGAATGAACATTCAAGGCCGACCCTTCATTTACATCGAGATAAAATATGCAGAATGGGTCTGGAACCATCCACTTGCATTTTGTTGCTGCATTTTTCGCTGAAAGGAAAAAGAAACGCATAATGGGTATTTCCGCTATATATTGTATGTTTAATATGCTGCTGCTAATCGAATAGTACAGGGCGACATTAGGCCCGTCCTTTCTGAAAGAAGGTTTTAAACAGCACCGAACACACAAATGGTTACCCCTTTAAAGGTTTATTATCAACAGAATGTGCGTTTGGCTCAAGCAGGTCAGCAAACTTAGGCTTGCAATCTCTTAACATTAAACACATACTGAGATGACTTTTTCAAGCGAAACTTCAATATTATGAATTTCGCGTAACAAAGTATACTTTGATTAAAAGATCTACTACATGACAGAATTGTCCTTTGTGAAATTAGCTGAAGCTCCTTTTTGTACAAAACACGTTGAGATATATCTGGAATATTACGTGGAATTAGGTGTGTCTAATAGTGTAGTATAGGCACTTTTTGGATTATGCGTTTCTTTTTCCTTTCAGTATATATACCTGTAACTACACTTTTATACCCTGTGAATTTAATAACATATTTCATTTTAATTTGCTCTCTCCTTCAGAAATCGTCGTAGAATTTTTCCACTGGCTGTTTTGGGGATCTCTTGCACAAACTCGATGCCTCCTCGCAGTTTCTTGTAAGGAGCAACATTTTCTGAAAGACATGTTTTAAAACTAAGCAGTCTGATATTAATGATTTGAAAATCTTTCTTCTGCAATTTTATGATCACAAATAAATGAACAACTGAAGAATGGCATACAATAAACTGCATAATTAATGTTTTTGTTATTAATATTTGTGACTATTATTGTAAAACACATCATCGGACAAGTGTCCTAATGACGCCGAGTATTGCTTCTGTGACGACTTTTCACAACATTAAAAACATCCCTTTAGGTACGCCCTGCCAGACGGTTAACATACAATTGTTTCACGGATATTTTGTTTATAAGTGAAACATGCGGTAACCTGTTCTTTTACAGAAATGACAATTATTAATAACACATTGTATTGAGATATATATTAAAGGAAAAGGTTCTTATTCATGACGACCATTGCTTCTTTGCCAGTACCCTATTTTTGTTTTCAGATATAACACTAATGTTTAAAGGTGTTAATGTTTTAGTGAAAAAAGTATTCCATACATAGTAACAAGAGGTCAATGACCTTGAAGCTCTACTGATTGATTTTGATTTCAGGAAGTAGTCGCTACAAATTTGTTTTTTGAAAATCTATTTTTAGCCGTGGCGGCCATCTTGAATTTCCGGCCAACCTGAAATTTTGCTAGGATCAATTAGACATCAAAAGCAACATTCCTGTGAAGTTTCATGAAAATCCGTCAAGTAGTTTCAGAGGAGTAGTCGCTACAAGTTTTCATTATATAACTCTATGTAAACGAGATGGCTGCTGACAGCCATGTTTAACATTGAATCAAAATAATGTTCGACTCGATAACCATCATGTCATGCTGATCATTTTAGAAAAAGTCCCATATCAATATCTCTTATAGTTTTCAAGAAGTAGTCGCTACAAACTTATTTTTTAAAAATCTATTTTTAGCCATGGCGGCCATCTTGAATTTCCGGCCGACCTGTTATTTTTCTAGGATCAACTAGACATCAAGAGCAACATTCCTGTGAAGTTTCATGAACATCCGTCAAGTAGTTTCAGAGGAGTAGTCGCTACAAGTTTTTACTATATAACTCTATGTAAACAAAGATGGCCGCTGGCAGCCATGTTTAACGTCGAATCAAAATAATGTTCGACTCGGATCAACATCATGTCATCCTGATCATTTTAGAAAAAGTCCCATATCAATATCACTTATAGTTTTCAAGAAGTAGTCGTACAAACTTATTTTTTAAAAATCTATTTTTAGCTGTGACGGCCATTTTGAATTTCTGGCCGATCTGAAATTTTGCTAGGATCAATTAGACATCAAGAGCAACATTCCTGTAAAGTTTCATGAAAATCTGCCAAGTTGTTTCAGAGGAGTAGTCGCTACAAGTTTTTACTATATAACTCTATGTAAACAAAGATGGCCGCTGGCAGCCATGTTTAACGTCGAATCAAAACGATTTTTGACAAGGACCAACATCATGTCATGCTGATCATTTTAGAAAAATCCCATATCAATACCACTTATAGTTTTCAAGAAGTAGTCGCTACAAACTTGTATTTGAAAACTCTATTTTTAGCTTTGGCGGCCATCTTGGATTTCACATCAACATGAATTTTTGCTAGGATCAACTAGACTTTATGGGCAACATTTCTGTAAAGTTTCATGAATATCCATCTAGTAGTTTCAGAGAAGTAGTCGCTACAAATAAAAGTTTACGGACAGACAGACGGACAGACGGACGGACGACGGACGGCGCACCACGGCATAAGCTCTGCTGATCTCTTATCAGTCGAGCTAAAAACGAGTTAGAACTTCAGCTTAATTATCCTGGTTTTGGGCATTCTATTCCAACCAGGCAAGAATCTAGATTAATTATTGAAATTCTTTAACAGTTTTCCCCACCTGACCAGACCATCAGATGATATTTAAAACCACAGTCTAACAGACTTAAATGCCCAATGCAATACAGAGAGAGTAAACAAATGGCTATATCTATACAGAAAAATGTTGCAGGGTTGTTTCACATGCATCAACTTATTATAATGACCTCAATTTATTTTATTCATCTTGTACCCTGATATCATACAAGCACACTATTATAATAAGTAATTTGAAAAGAGTCACTTACTTTCCACAAATTCAAGGATGTCTTTTGTCGGCACAACGACTCCTGGTTTGAAGACAATAAAGGCTTTAGGGATCTCACCCACGTCTTCCCCAGCTTGTACACCCACCACTGCTGCATCCTGCACTGCCGGATGGGTGCACAATAGTGCCTCCAGCTCTGCCGGGGCAACCTACATAGAATGAATGAATGAATGAATGAATGAATGAATGAACGGAATGAACGGAAAGAATGTGAATGAATGAATGAATGAATGAATGAATGAATGAATGAATGAATGAATGAACGGAATGAATGAATGAATGAATGAACGGAATGAATGAATGAATGAATGAATGAATAAACAAACAAATGAATGAATGGAATGAATGTATGAATGGAATGGATGACTTGAATGAATGAATGAATGAATGAATGAATGAATGAATGAATTGAATGAATGAATGAATGAATGAATGAATGAATGAATGAATGAATGAATGAATGAATGAATGAATGAATGAATGAATGAATGAATGAATGAATGAATGAATGAATGAATGAATGAATGAATGAACAAATGTCTGAATAAATGAATATACAAATGAATGAATGAATTGAATGAATGAATTGAATGAATGAATGAATGAATGAATGAATGAATGAATGAATGAATGAATGAATGAATGAATGAATGAATGAATGAATGAATGAATGAATGAACAAATGTCTGAATAAATGAATATACAAATGAATGAATGGAACAAATGACATGATTGAATTGGATTTTATAGTCGCACCAACAGCTAATGTCATATGGCGACTTTCCAGCTTCCATTGGTGGAGGAAGACCCCAGGTGCCCCTCCGGGCAATTTTTGTGCACGGGCGGGCACCTGGGTAGAACCAGCTAGCTGGATAGCTTCCTAACATTAAGAACGAACCTACAGTGATCAGGGGCAAGTGATTTTAAGTCAGAGACTCTAACCACTCGGCCATGGACGATCCGAATGAATGAACAAACGTACGAATGAGTGAGTGTATGAATGAATGAATGACAACTGAATAATTGGAATGGAATGAATGACTTAATTGAATGAATGGAATGAATGACATATTACAATCTTTCAACAGCCAAGGAAGGTCATATTGAGTTGGAACTGGAAATTGCAATCAGCATAACATAACAATTATGGAGATGAAGGGGATTACTGGAAACAAGAGCAAGCTAACTGAGATTTGATAAATACCTGGTAGCCTTTGTATTTAATAAGTTCCTTCATCCTATCAGTGATGGTAAAATACCCCTCCATATCTGCCATGCCAATGTCACCTGTGTAATTATTAATGAATGAATGAATGTTGTTTAACGGCTCATCAACAAGTATAGGTTATTTAGAGCCGCCCCAGAGAGAGGGGAAGTATACATAGGAATCCGGGAACCGTACCCTACTCTTATTATCGAATAGATTCCTATGGTTCTTTAACGTGCTCGGAGGATAGACCGCCCGGTTTACGTCCCCATCCGACGGACGAGGCTAAAGAGAAGTGTCTTGCCCAAGAACACACCAAGGAAACTCAGTGGCAACACGGAGGATTGAACACGGAGCCTCCAGTTACAAATGTGCCGCGCTACCGACTGCGTAATGATTAAAGATTGCAAAAACAAGCAACTCTACTCTGCAACTATTTAAACTAGAACTATCAATGAAGTTGATGAATACCACTCCACCCCATTCCTCCCTTAAATTCTAAGTCAAACAAATGGCCATAATTCTGTAATTAATTAGGCAATCAACAATGGGTGATGTAGAGATACATAAGGTCATCAGTTGTTATGTGTATATCGCCACCTTAGAATTAAAAGGTCCTATCTGCATTTTTCATACTTTCGAGATAAATGAGTTTTAAGGTTTGAACATTTGTAACAAATCAGGGAAATACTTTACAAAGACACTATTTGGTGGTGATATATGTTATATTCAAATCTTCAAATACACATATATTTCATTTGTCGATAATCAATAAGTCAATAGATATAATCAATAATGTAAATAGGTCCTTTTACCGCAAACCCTTTTCAAGAATTATTTAGAATAAAAAGGTCCTATTTGGCAAATAGGCCCTTATTTCATGAACTGATTTTCATAACATATGTTGAAATACAGGTGTAAAAGGTTCTGTGTGACATATAAGTCCTTTTACTATGAACATAAATACAGCATATGTTCGATAAAAGTATACGAGTAAGGGCATTATTACAGACAGTCAATGTATTCTGAGCATACAATCAAGTGTGTTTGAACAAATATATGTAGATTAATGATTTACTGTCTCTGTCTTTAAAAATCATTAATGCTATTCACTCAGAATCAGAATCATCCTCATCAAAAAATTCCGGAATGTTGTCTTTGCATTTGCTGTTTGTTGGTAGTGAAATGAAGTATCCATACAATTCGTCTGGAATGATCCCTTTTTCGCAAAGATTTACGAAGTCTTTTTTTTTTGAGTAGACACGGAAAGCTGTGAAGTAAAACACATATCCATGTCAGAATCATCTGCCGGCCACGTGTCTATTTGCATGAAATTACCTGCTTCGAATGTATAGTTCACAAACAAAATCTTAGGATGCTCTTTCTCCACTCTGATCCAGCGCACATTCAGCCAGTTAACCTTTGTTCCAGTAATAGATGTTTGAAGATTTAGATTGAGATTCTTCATAAATGACTTGAAGTCAAGAACGTGGTCGTATCTCATAGTGACTGTGAGATATGGGTTGAATTTCCTTGACATACATATTACAGTACTCCACTGTGAAGGCACATACACAGATGTCCTTTTTTTCGACTGATCTATGGGTGAATGGACAGAATCATATTCCATTTGGCTGTGACCCGACTGTAAAAACTTGTGGTTGATGGCCTTCAACTGTGGTACTTTGGTAATGTTGTACAAACATGTGGAGGTTGCTTTACGGTCTCTCATGTCTTTCCCTTGAAATGTCCTATGCTTTTTTCTGTCCTATACCAAGTGTTTTACGAAAGAACTGAGAACAGACCCATTCATGTTTCTCTCCAAAAGCAAGGTGATACTGAAGTGACTTTTGTTTTCTCCCAGTTGATTTACGGCATGATGTGTTTTTTGTAACAACATCGCAAATGAAGCATCGTTGTCGTTCAAAGTTTGGAAGGGGCGTAGTACATATAAAATAGTTCTTGTCGTTCAGGTTCACTAAATTTAGGACTGCATTTAAATCTACAACGGTCACAGTTCGGAGGTTTCACACGTTTCCCTTCCACAGTTTTCCCTGTCTGGAATATATATTGTTTACCTTCACATCTACTTTTCTTACGAACATTTGCTTTCCATGCACTTTCATTCTTTTGCTTTTTCTGCTTTAGGAGGGCTCTCGTAGTCGGCTCCCTTGTGTGGTGTAACCGGTATTTCATTTGTATTTTCTGATCTTTCAACATTGTTTCCAGTCATATTTTTGCTGGGTGTTGTATGTACAGGATTTGGTTCCTCGTTCATTTTTGACTTTTCAGATGGCTGAACTGTAGCTGATTTAGTTGCATCATAGTGTTCTTCTTGTCTTATAGACAGGTAGGCTATTCCAATGAGCTTATATGATCTGTTTTCAATCCATTCAGATGGTTTAATGATAATGATTGGTGTTGCAAGGGAACTAAAGAATATTCTAAGGATGCTGTTATATTTATCAGCAACATCTACTGGTAAACAGTCTGCAATGCTTGCATTCCAGTGACCACTTCTTCTCATATCAAAACTTCTTTTATAAATTCATCACTTTTATTTCTTTCCTCCGTACCAAATGTAACAAAAACTGAGTAGCGGTCTTTATTTTGTAACATGTAATCACAAATCGAATGTCTAAATGTATCAATTTCCGTCAAAGCATGGTCCTGTACACTTCTCGCAACAGCAGCAAAGAAACAATTTCCATCTGAAGCAACACTCAAGAAGTTGGTCTAAGCGAGCTTCGTGTAGATTTCTGGTGTGAGCTTTAAGTGATTGTAATTTTCTACTTAAAAGCATAGCTTTTTTTACGTCAGTTAATTCGCTCTCGATCTGTTTTCTTTACCTCCCTTCTTTCAATACTTTAATTGATTTCTTAAGCTTTTCCAGTAACACATTCCCTTTTGACTGTCTTGGCTTTTGCTTCAACTTGGATGACTTACACACTGTTGTTTTTTTCTTCCAGGCTTTGTTACGCAAACCTTTGCAGTATTTTCTTTTCTTTCCTTTTGTATCCAATAATTCACCTGCCTCAGAATCAGTAGAATTAACATTGTCTTTATCTGGGTTGTACGATACATCCTGTCATCAGAAAAGCCACTTTCTTCTTCAATCAGTTTTCTCTTTACAGGTTGCTTTGTTTGTCGTTTCAATGTTTTCGCACGTAACTCTGCCAATGGTACATTATCATCGGATGAGCTATAATAGTCTTGGTTCGTGCCCTCGTGTGCCGGATCATTAACATCAATGTTCTCCTGTAACGGATCATTAGAACCATTTCCCGCTTGTGTCGTGTCTTCAACTCTGATTTCCTCATGTGCTAGATCATTTACAACTTTTTCCTCGTGTGCCGGATCATTTACACCAATGTCCTCATGTGCCGAATCATTTACACCAATTTGCTCGTGTATCGGATCATTTACACCAATTTGCTCGTGTGCTGGATCATTTACACAAATTTGCTCGTGTGCTGGATCATTTTCACCAATTTTCTTTTGTGCCAGACCATTATCTCCGATCTCCTCGAGTGTTTGATTAGCCTCTCCTGTAGTGATACAATTAGAGAAACATCTAGTATTCGAATATTACACACAAACTGATTTAATTACATTAATTTTATTATCTATTTATTTATAGTGTACACAATTTTATTATCTATTTATTTATAGTGTACACTTTTATTTATCAATTTATGTAATATATTATAAGATATCAGTAGTTTTTGTTGTTTTACAAAGTTATTGGAACAGGAAAGGAAATTGTTGCATATCCCTCATATAGATTACCTGCCATGTCACTCTCAGTACTAATACTAGCATACAACTCCTCATCTGACCATTCCCAATCACTATTGTTGTTCTGTAAGAGATTTAAGAATAGATTCAGTAGTTGGGACAGCATTAAAATTACTTTTAGTCTTTTGTTTAGACTTATGTTGGTGAAAAAATAGTCAATAATAATTTCAATGTATAGCATTATGCGAACTTAAAACATTTATTGTAATGGGTAAGGTTTATAAAACTGAATTTCTTAAATAATGTGATTGCATTAAACTAATTACAATATAGAACTTAGAAAACAATCTTCTTACTATATTTAATTTGTAAAAATAAATAATTATAACATACCTTGCTTGCATAACAATCAACCATACTTCCTCATCTCTGTGCTAATTATTAGCAAAATGTTAATTTTATCTATTGTGGAACAAAATAATCCCTTATCAAAACGATTGTGGGGAAATGCTACACCAAACCTGTCATCACTGAATTAATGTTTGATTATCAACTTGCAGGTTTTGTAAAACTACTTGGAATAAAAACGGCCTATATGCCAAATAGGTCTTTTTACCTCAATAGATATGAAAATCATTGAAAATTGTTTGGAATAACAGGGGCCTGTTTGACAAATGGGTCCTTTTACCACAAAACTACATACAAATACATCCTTTTACCGCTAACTTATTTATGTAAAGGTAGATATGACCATTGTATTCTGACTCATATCTGTTGATATGACAGGAGTACAGGTTAGATAATTTTACAGGAGAAGCACATGATTAAATGAGACTGAAATATGCAAAAATCTCAATTTTGGTCAGAATGTTAGATAGGCCCTTTTAATCCTAAGGTGGCGATATGAAGTTTGGGAACAACACATTCAAAACTGTTTGAGGAATGCAAGTATTAGAAATGTGTGACAGGACGAGACGTGATGTTACAGCCAGCGTGATTCATATATAGCTCCAACTTCACTTTATGGAAGCAGGGGTATACCAACAGGTAACAATAAAAAATTAATTAAAAAGCACAGCTGAATAAATAGCAATTTCAAAATTTTGAAATTGAGAGCGTCATTTCCTGCATTTTGGGCTATTTTGAATTCCTTTTAAATCACACTTTAAAGTGCAATTTTATAAGCAATATTCCTCTATATGCAGATACAAGTACTGCAGTGCAGTAGTTGTATCTGTATTAAGAGGTAGTGCAGTATGTTGACAATTATATTTATTTACCAAACTTCAACAACACATATCCATTTGAAAATTGTATTCTGAACACCACATATCCACATAACTACAAAATTCAACAACAAGTACTTTCCATTATCTCTACAAAGTTCAATAGCACATACTATCCATGTGACTGTCCTCATTTTTATTTATTTTTTTATTTTTTTAATTTTATTTATTTTTTGAGTGATTTTGAACCGGCCCAAATGCCATTTGAAGCGGTCATTTCGGCCGACGGATGTTGTTTAATGATGCTGAATATATGTGTGAAGTTTCAATCCATTATGTGAAGTAGTTTCCGAGATACAACCTTACATACTAAACTTTAACCAGGGAACACCGATGAAGATCAAGTTGTGACACTACCTCAGACTGGCTAAAAGGTCTTTTTCTGGACAAAAGGGTAAAACATACAGGTGTGATGAAGCAAGTTCTAAAAGCATTTACTTTTACTTCTATTATTTAAATAGCCAACCTGTGAACAGCCATCCGTCTTTGATCGTGGACTGTGTAGACTCGGGATTGTTCAGGTATCCTTTCATAACCTGTGGTCCTTTAACAGCAATTTCGCCCGTCTCACCAGCGGGGAGAACTCGTCCCGTCTCTGTATCAAGAACCTGTATAATGTAATTGCTATCCATGAAACTGTCAGCTCACTAATGCAGCGTTATCACGGACCTTTGGAAAGTTCATACTGACTTGAAATAATCTTTGATCTGCCATTAAATTCATTTACGACTTCATGCATGTACATAGAGAATATCATGTTAGTGCCTGATCTCATCCAGTTTATCAGGTGAGTCTTAGAAACAAGAGGTCAATGACCTTGAAGCTCTACTGATTGATTTTTATTTCAGGAAGAAGTCGCTACAAATTTGTTTTTTGAAAATCTATTTTTAACCGTGGCGGCCATCTTGAATTTCCGGCCGACCTGAAAAATTGCTAGGATCAATTAGACATTAAGAGCAACATTCCTGTGAAGTTTCATGAAAATCCGTCAAGAAGTTTCAGAGGAGTAGTCGCTACAAGTTTTCATTATATAACTCTATGTAAACAAAGATGGCCGCTGGTAGCCATGTTTAACGTCAAATCAAAACGATTTTCGACAAGGACTAACATCATGTCATACTGATCATTTTAGAAAAAGTCCCATATTAATATCTCTTATAGTTTTGAAGAAGTAGTCGCTACAAACTTACTTATTTTAAATCTATTTTTAGCTGTGGCGGCCATCTTGAATTTCCGGCCGACCTGAAATTTTTCTAGGATCAACTAGACATCAAGAGCAACATTCCTGTGAAGTTTCATGAACATCCGTCAAGTAGTTTCAGAGGAGTAGTCGCTACAAGTTTTTACTATATAACTCTATGTAACCAAAGATGGCCACTGGCAGCCATGTTTAACGTCGAATCAAGATAATTTTCCACAAGGATCAACATCATGTCATGCTGATCATTTTAGAAAAAGTCCCATATCAATATCACTTATAGTTTTCAAGAAGTAGTCGCTACAAAATTATTTTTTAAAAATCTATTTTTAGCTGTGACGGCCATCTTGAATTTCTGGCAGATCTGAAATTTTGCTAGGATCAATTAGACATCAAGAGCAACATTCCTGTAAAGTTTCATGACAATCCGTCAAGTAGTTTCAGAGGAGTAGTCGCTACAAGTTTTTACAATATAACTCTATGTAAACAAAGATGGCCGCTGGCAGCCATGTTTAACGTTGAATCAAAACGATTTTTGACAAGGATCAACATCATGTCATGCTGATCATTTAAGAAAAAGTCCCATATCAATATCACTTATAGTTTTCAAGATGTAGTCGCTACAAACTTGTATTTTAAAACTCTATTTTTAGCTTTGGCGGCCATCTTGGATTTCACATCAACATGAATTTTTGCTAGGATCAACTAGACTTTATGGGCAACATTTCTGTAAAGTTTCATGAATATCCATCCAGTAGTTTCAGAGGAGTTGTCGCTACAAATAAAAGTTTACGGACAGACGGACGACGGACGCCGCACCACGGCATAAGCTCTGCTGATCTCTGATCAGTAGAGCTAAAAAATGAATCCCGAGGCTGTGCTGAGGGTTTCATTTTTTTCGTGCCGAACCTGATAAACTGGATGAGATCAGGCACTAACATATATTCTATTTATCATGTTGATCGTTTAAAATTATTTAATTTACCTTTTTTTCCATTTTTTTCCATTTTTTTCCTTTCAAAAACACCCAGACGTCATCAATTATACCATTACGTCATCAAAAGAAGTGCACCTGACGTGATAGGAATGTAACTGCCGAGATAAGGTTTTATCTCAGGCACCGTTTCTCGGCAGAATTATGGAGATCGACATGATAAATACAATTTCCAACAACAATGACAACTTCAAAGGCTGTTTTCTCAAAATTAACAAAGTTCATAAAAATTGAACTGCATTAGAATAAATGTCTGGTCAATTTGTGTTTTAATTTCATATGTTTGATTAACACATGTAAGTTCATTGAAGTACACTACTAATCTTGCAGAAAATGGCGAATTTTGATCATTCGTGGTGTGTAAGCTATTACATAAAAACTAAAGTTTATCTCTAGTCTACAATACCTTGGCAATTGTACTTGGTACGAGCTGTCCAACGGTGCCTCTTTTGTGAGGTACTTCATCGTAGTGTGTTATGGGACTAGTTTCTGTCAACCCATATGCTGTATAAAATATACATAAGTAAGTGATGTTCAAAATATATTACAAAAAAAAAGCATAAACGTAACTTCAAATCAGCTGTCGTTGCTGTACTGTATTACCTCAGTCCTAGTTGCTGTATTACCTCAGTTCTAATTACTGTTCTATATTGCCATTGTTTCGGTTGCTGTTCTATATTACCTTAGTTTAGTTGCTGTATTGTATTATATATTATTTTAGTCCTGGTTGCTGTCATCGTATAGTCTCAGCCTGATCAAACTGTATCATGTCTTACTTGCAGATATCAGTCTGATAGGGAACTGCTATTTGTTGCGCCTACTACAATTAGTCAATGTTATTCGCAAGTTGTTTTTCACTTGCACATGACCTCGAAAATGTCACTGTATGATTGAAAGTCGCATTGTAAATAAATGTACAATGTCGATTGAAGGTGTAGTCAATGCATCAGTTATGCTATTTGACTTCACTTGCTGCTTCTCACAAGTTAAACATTAGGAAAATAAACTGAAGTTAGCTTGAATCCCTCAATGTTTCAATCATTCAATTTTCCCCAGACTTGTTCTGAATATGCGTAGCATAGTGCAGTGAAGAAATCAGTAGCAGGCCAGGTGACCGAGGCTATTGCTGTACTGTATATTACCCTAGTCTTAGTTGCCGTATTGTATTACCTCATTCCTGGTTGTTGCTCTATATATTGCCCAAGTTTTGGTTGCTGTTCTGCATTACCTCAGTCTTAGTTGCTGTATTGTGTATTACCTTAGGCTCAGTCACCCAGCCCGCTTCTGATTTCTTTGCTACACTATGCTATGTTGGCGGCGATTTTGGTGAGACTGAAAGATTCTATGAGACTTTCAAGAGACTTAATATCATTTTCTTATTTTTAACTTATGAGAAGTAGCATGTGACATCAACAATTGACGCTGTATATGCTTATTTACAACATGTCACGCAAACGCTGACTTTATTTGGATGAAAAAACGTGCGAATAAATTCACTTATCGGTCCTAGTTGTCATACTGCTATCAAAGGCCTTGGGCCAATATAACAGTCTGAGAACCAATAACCAATAAAATAACGACAATTTTATAAATTAACGTCCACTTCAGTATAATTTTCTTTTAATAACATTATTTTGACATGATTTGCATTTATTTATAGTAGCGTTAATTCAATTTATAAGTTTATAAGCGAGAGTTAATGACGTCATTTAATGTGATGACGTTATTTAAGCTCGCATTGGCGAGTTTCTTCATATTGGCCGAGTTTGCATCATATTATGTGTCGAGTTTCTAGTAAAACATGGCTAATATAATTCAGTTAATAAATGTTTTTACACACCATATATTTGAAATAACTTTATTTGAATAATAAAAGTAGAATAATCCCACATTCTCTATCAATCTCTATTTGGGAGCAGCTTCTATGAACTAAACTCTGTCTGGCACATTGTGCAACAAAACTTCTGGAAAGTCTGAATGTGTTAAGTAGCATTGTTACTTCAAGTAATCTAGCAAAATCAAATTTGTCATATTGTATAACCAATTCTAACACGACCTGTGCAGTCTTTCATATACACAAAAAAGAGAAAAAATGTGTTATTCTATGATAAAATACAGCTATTATACCGCGCAAAACTTTGCATACGGGGGCGCCCAATGGAACAGCCTGTAAACATAGCAGCCTGATTACTTTGACCTCCAAGATAATATAATTATAGTGCCACCACAATAGCTAAACAATGGGGTCGAAATAATAAATACGTACCTGTATTTTATCGGTGTATTAAATACAGTTAGTCGTTCGGATGCGAGTAATTAACTCACTCGTGGTAATGCACTCAGGATTTGATTACTATGCATCCGAACTCCTAACTGTATTTTGTTCACCGATTAAACATAGGTACATATTTATTATTTCTTAAACAAAGACATGCTTAAGAAGATAAGCTTAAATAATCCCCACAGTGAATACTAGTATTATTATAAGTTTTTACCCTTCTCTAGTATTCGGGGTGCTTGTTTCAGCCAAAGGTTTTTCTACAGTAGCTTGAGCAATTTAAATAATACATACATCAATTATATATCATTAGAACTGGTATTTTTAGTGGTAAATATAAATATCTTAGTTTTGAATCTCAGTTGAGAAATAAATATATTACAGCCCAAATGATTTTTTGATAGGGCTCTTCCCATGTAAATTCCTTGGTGGGACAGCAGAAAACTAAGAAATTTCAAATAACTTCAGTTAGCCTTCATATATTGCTATAAAACTTTCAGGGTGTCTTTATTTTTGAATATCCAACAATCTTATAACATTTTTTGAAAACAAATCTGAAAATGCCCCATTGAAAATGCCTCATCAAAAACAACTTTAGCGCATGAATTTTTTATTTCTCAACCGATTTTGAAAAGTAAGGTATTTTTATTTACCACTAAAAATCTGTTCACTGATATACAACTTATTTAGGTACTATATGAATTTTGTCTGAAAAGTCCAAAAAACCTTTGGCTGAAACCAGTGCCCCAAACAATATTTTAACATATGCAATTAATGCCCTTTTTCAAAAAAAACACATATGCAGCAATACTGAACGTCAGAATATTAAAGGAGGAGCCAATTTATAAGGATACCCCTTCTTCTATATATATAACTAACTCCCTTTGTTACCTTGAAGCAGGTTGACCTTGAGTCTGTTTTCTAGTAAGGTATTTTTATTTACCACTAAATAATCTGTTTCACTGATATACAACTTATGAATTTTGTCTGAAAAGTCCAAAAAACCTTTGGCTGAAACCAGTGCCCCAAACAATAGTATTTTAACATATGCAATTAATGCCCTTTTCCAAAAAACAACACTGAACGTTAGAATATTAAAGGAGGAGCCAATTTACAAACTCCCTTTGTTACCTTGAAGCAGGTTGACCTTGAGTCTGTTTTCTAGTTCATGCGTAACACCGAGTCCTAGAGGAGCAGCAGCACTGACCAGTGTCTTCAGTGATGAGGTATTGTAGTTCTTCACCATTGGATATTTGGCCAGAAACAGGGCTATAGGAGGTACTATATGGGCATAGCTGATCTATTTGGAAAGAATAAATCTACCGTTACTGATATTTTGACATTTCCATGTTTTTGTTATCAGATAAGGTATCTGTTAACACAATTATCACGCAGATATAAATTTTCATGCCTGAATAAAGGTGTGACTTCATAAATGTTGCATTATTAGGTTTTGACTGATAAAGCAAAAGCAATGCAGAATTTTTCAGCATTTATTGTATGTGATATCTGACATGAAGAAATAAACAATATCGAGGCTTCCAGGTCAAGTGTAACATTTGGTTTAACAGATAAAACTAATAAACCATACAGAAAATGTGGATAATCAACATGATAAATATAATACTATGTCAGTGCCATTTAGTACCAAGTTTATTAGACTTGGCACGAAAAAAGTTTATTAGACTTGGCACGAAAAATGCAGAATAAGCTCTGCACAGCCTTGTCATTCTTTGCTTTCTAAGCCTTGCTTAATAAACTTGATCGTCATTACGTGGTCCGAGTATTAACTTTCATACCCCATCCAACCCCTACTCCAAGAAGCGAAAATGGGGTTGACTGGGGTATGAAATAAAACCTTAATTTCGGCTAAAAAAGTTTTGCATATTGTAAAGTTAAAACATTTAACAGGTTATTTCATTTTTTTTAGTAAAAATGTTTTTAAACATGTTTTATTGTCTGAATATCCATTATAAAATCCTGATTATATAAGCTTTCCCGTTGCTTAATGGAATTAAGGTGGGACCACGTAATGCAAAGGCACTGACATCTTATTCTCTCTTTATGAAGTACTCATTAAAATGAAGAGGTGCCTTATAGGTTTCGGTATTCTAAATATAGCATGGGCTTGACCTCGCCCCTTTCCAGGAGTGACCTGAGCCAGATGTGAAAGGTCACAAAATTTAAAACCAGATAAATGCTTCAAAATACATTTTCAGAATTGTTATTTAATTAATAACTAACATTTATTAAAATGAGAGCATTTATTTTTACCAAATGTATTTTTTTAAACATGAAATTGTGAGATTAACCCCCACTCAAAAACAGGTAAATCTTTACTGCGGTTATGCATGTCAACAAAAAATGGCGGCTCCCATGAAAATTTCTGTAGGGGAAACATGCTGAATTTTAACTTAAGCATGTTGGATTTGGACATGCCTTGAAAATAAGACACAACTTTTGAATTTGTGTTTGGTTTTATTTTTTATCTTCGGAAAAGCTTGCATTGTGGCCTATGAGAAAGCAATTAGTGTACTGCAACCTATGACACTGTAGATCCATTTAGTCAACAGACCTAAAGGAACTCAAAACCGTTACACCAGATTTAACCTACATGTAAGTAACATGTTTATAAAATAACACATATAATCATGCCTATTAATACCTTAATTTATAAATACACAATACCTTTAGTTGAATATTCGTCAAATTCATAATTTGATTCAAAATGGTGGCAAGGAAGACGTGTATTTGCCAGGCTAATTTGTAGCATGGTCACTGAAAATTCCTTTGTATTTGCATGAGTGTAAATCATTTAATTGAAAATAATGCCCGTTAGAATAACTGATGAACAATAACTACCAGATATCGGAAGTTAGAGTATGGTAGACAGATGAAATGAACATGTTACAAAACAAATATAGCCTGGTCTCATCTTGTTAATCAATTTAAACACCTTGATGGGCTACACTCATCTCGATGTTTAAATCAACCAACTTGATGGGACCATTACCTTATCTATTACCGCTACCTTTTACTTAGATGTTAAAAAACAGTGTGTATTATCAACACGTTATTCACATGTACACTTGGTCACAGTTTGTTTACACACGGTGTAACTGAATTGGGGTTTTAAGGCGCACAAACACATGAAAAGGTTATATGGCGCCTAACAGGCATGAACATGCCAGGCTCATCTTCCATGTACATCGAGATAAAATATGGAAAATGGGCCTAGAACCTTCTCACCCTGAACTGCAGAGTTGCTGCAAATTCTATCGTAGAAACTCCATTTACGCTGGAGCCACGTTATTGTTTTTCTGCCACTGCTCTTTTGATGCAAGCGAGATAGCACCTGAAACAATGCAGGAATCATGATGAAGACCTTTAATAAACATGAACAAAAAA
This sequence comes from Cyrtodaria siliqua, assembly GCA_037043455.1. Classification (NCBI taxonomy): domain Eukaryota; kingdom Metazoa; phylum Mollusca; class Bivalvia; order Adapedonta; family Hiatellidae; genus Cyrtodaria; species Cyrtodaria siliqua. The sequence goes on from JAWPHD010001954.1 coordinate 118,500, forward strand.
CGATAAAATGAACATGAATTTGGGGGGATTCTACCCCTCTGCCTACTCCTCCAAAGGGATCTGCAGTGGCCCTATTCTTTGCCCCGTGACACACACGGTGTAAAGATTACACAAAATATGAATTATTTTGCAGTTAAAGGTACTGGAGGCGATCTGTGAGAGTAGTTGTTGCCAATACCCTCATAATGTACTTCAGTCTCATATATAATGTGCACATGCACTAAATAAGCCGCGTATTTAGTTTGGTTGAGTTTTTATTTATGAAAATATTTGGTCTGGAAAACCCAATGACTTTTTGCTCCTAAATCATAAATATTAATTTAAAGGGCGAATTTATTGCTAACAATTGTACACATAATTCAAATAAAGCGTACCTAGCTCAAAAAGAATTTATAAGAACCTTAAAGCATCATATGAATTAATATTAATGATTATATATAACAATAACTCGATGGGTCATCTAGTTTTCCAGACCAAACTATTTCATTACCAATAATTAATTCGTACGGATCACATGGTCTACTTCAGTGCATATGTATATTAAATATGGAACTGAATCACATTATGGTGGTTTTATTTGGATTTGGATTAACACCCATAAAACGTCCAGATCACCTGCAGTCCCTTTAAGGGCCTTTAACGGTTGATAGGAATCAAAATTAGACTTCACCTGATGATCCTGTATCGACTGCAGAAATGTCTCGGGCTCAAACTTTGGCATGACTATGACCTTGGTGCCCTGAGTTAGTGTACAGAACTGCAGCACCATGAGACCATAGATATGGTAGAACGGTAACAGACCCATCAGTATGTCCTGACCAGCACGCAACTTAAGCTGACCACTGCAATGTAGCAAAGCATTTGAAATATTAATTTGGCCATAATTAAGATCTATTCCATTAACACATACCCAGGTCCCCAGAAAAGCAATTTAATAAACATCTATGGCTGAATCCATTTTCCAAAATTTGGTTCTTTAAACTCAATTTTGCATTTATGGGTCAGTGTTCAATTTCAAAAGTGCCTTCCTGGGTCCGATGTATGTTTTAATGGAATAGCCTTAACCTACACATCAGAAAAAGCCCAGCGGTATTTTTTATTAGAATTATGAAGACCAACGTTTTAAATATCATCTTTATGGAGTTTGGTCTTACAAAACTCGGCAAGTTTTTTTTCAATACATGTAAACCATAGGTATTAATACATAATAATATGTAATATCTGCTTTTAAAAGCCTTTTAAAAGTAGTTTTGATCAAAGTATATATTTACTGAATTATTTGTCAAACTGATAGCAAAACGAAATAAAATAGTGATATTTTGCTATTGAAAAAAGGTTAGTATTAAGTTTACCGTTGATCTTTCTTCAGAATAGGATCTATTTTACACGACTAATGTCCCCCTATCAATTTAACTCACTTCATAGCTTGTATAAGATTCATCACCATGTTTTTGTGGGTGAGCATCACCCCTTTAGGCAGTCCCGTCGTACCGCTGCTGTATGGAAGAAGGAGAACATCCTCGTCTGACTGGATGTCTATATTTTCCGGGAAACATGTCCCATCATCCTTCAGGAGCATTTGAAATGGACGACAGCCATCACTAGCACCATCTAATGTGAATATGTCCTGCAATGAACCAAGATGCGTATGAACAGAACTGATGGATGGATGCACCCTGAAGTGGATGCTTTGCATAAATGCAGATTTATCAGTGGACATAAAGTTAAGGGGGAAATGTTCATACTAATAAACTTAAGTGGGTCTGTGTGTTATTATATGATAGGAGATATGAGCGTTTTTTTAAGACAAAAGTCAAAAGCAATAACATATTGTTGCATATTATCACTTAAAAGAATTGAATTGAATTGAATGTTGTTTAACGGCTTATCAACACAGTATAGGTTACTTAGAGCCGCCCCAGAGAGAGGGGAAGGATACATAGGAATCCGGGGACCGTGCCCTACTCTTATTATCGAATAGATTCCTATGGTTCTTTAACATGCTCGGAGGATAGACCCATACATCGGACCGCCCGGTTTACGTCCCCATCCGACGGACAAGGCTAAGGGAGTGTCTTGCCCAAGAACACACCGACGAAACTCAGTGGCACCTTGGAGGATTGAACCCGGGGCCTCCGATTACAAATCCGCCACGCTACCGACTGCGCCACGCAAGACCTCTCACTTAAAAGAAGGATGGTAATCAATTACATTCCAGACGACAGATGTCTGATAAACACGTTATTGTTATGCCTTAAATTTGGATGTATTTTTTGATGTTCAGAATTTATAAATGTAAATAAGACAGTTAAAATTACTCTCTATACAGAAAGTTTGATATATAATGCGTCAGTTAATTTATTTAACAAAAACTGTTTTTAGTATATTTTGGCACTCCCTGTTTTTTGTTAAAATCCTTATAATGTTGTTTTCTCTTGATTTCTTTGAGGCGACATAATTTTCTCTTAGGCTTAATTTTAACAGCTGGCTTCCTGCTATGATTTAACTTGATCTTCCTGCTATAATAACTTGATAACTAATCGGTTTAACTAAAGAAGTGCAATCAAGATACATTCACAGGAAAGCCACGTTGATTATTTTATTGCTACTTGTAGATACTCATACAACCTAGACTAAACTTAATATTCTGTATGAACAATAAAGCTGTTCACACTATTTTCATAAACTGTGGCTACATTTCACAACCCCGCATCCCTGATAAGGTTTTGTAACATGTCTTTTTATTGGTCGAAGTTGTGTCGACCAAAGTCTTTTTTGAAGATCTATTTCCCAGTTGAAGACAGAACATTAGAAAAATAGTTTGTAAAATCTTTGGATTAGAGGAAGTAGCATTTGTTTTGTTTTAAGACTGAGAAATGTCTCGTGCATTTGGATATCCATTTAAAGATTATTGAATAAATTTATGTTTGGTGATTTCAACATATTGGCGATACATGTTAAAGTGATATTTAGTTTTCCATTTAGCCTTTACATTGAATAAGAGAACATAAATTAAGTGTACAATACATTTGTTAGCGTTTTAAATACATGTACATATATACTAGAGGAACATTAAAATACAATACAGTGACAATTCGAAACTCTTCATTTATGTTATATATCCCACACTGTGCGGGCCACAAACAAAGAAGCCGCAAAATAAAGGTAAATTCTATATTTAATCAAGCTAAAGTTATGGTTCTTGTGCTTTACATTTCTCATTGTCCTCTAGCTTTGTGTGAAGTTTCATTGCACTCCCATTGCTAGTTTCAAGTAATGCTCCGGACAAGAATTACAAGCATAAAATTACATAGGGCATTTATAAACTGGAATTTAAACGAAGATATAGTTCTGGGTCTTGCACTTTGCACTTTCTCATTTCCTGCTATTACAGGGTGAAGTTTAATTCCAGACCCATTAGTTGTTTTCAAGATATTATACACACAAGAATAATTAAAAGTATAAAATTACAGTGGGCAATAACTTGATAATTTCAATGAAGATATGGTTATGGTTATTTTGCTCTGCACCTCTATCACTGTGTGGTTTCATCCCAGTCCCAATAGTAGTTTTCAAGTTATAAACAGCCAACTGATTGAATACTGGGTCAGGCAGAACCAAAGACAACTTATTTAGATATTTGTAAATTTACTTTTACTCTCTCATGAGCATCACGATGGTTGCCAAGGCTTCTCGGACAGTCGGCACCATGGATGTCAATGTGAACACAGCCGAGGGACTCACAATGAGAAATCTGACCCCCAAGCTCTCCTGTAATACAGCATAGTATGTCCAATACAATTATTATGTATAAAAAATTAGAGATTATTTTAACTGCTGGATTGATTATAGGGAAATCATTCACGATAGGGTAGACGTGTTGTTCTTTTCACGAACCAGCATGTGCGAGTGAGTGAAAAAATAAAACACGCCTACCATAGAGTTAAATAATCTATTTATTACATTTTGAATCAGTTTATGCATGATTTTAACTGGAATTATTCGCTTTATTGAACGTTTTCAGCGTATGACATCGACGTCAGCAACTCAGCATCACAGTTTGTTATTTTGTGTTCGGACGCACAGGCAGACGGCGCGTACCCTACCCCGCCCACACCCTACCCCCCCTCAACTACCCCCCCTACTACACCCCCTCCCCCTCCTACTACCCCCTCCCCCTCTACTACCCCCCTCCCCTCTCTACTACCCCCTTCCCACCTGTTTCTCTACTACCCCCCTTAAATATGTTTTCAATAAACTGTTCTACTTGGTTTTCAATGAAAAAAAAAATAAAATAAAAATACATACTCTCTATACCATATATGGTATAGAGAGTGTGTATTTTTTTTTTTTTTTTTTTTCCTCTCTACTACCCCCTTCCCACCTGTTTCTCTACTACCCCACTTAAATATGTTTTCAATAAACTGTTCTACTTGGTTTTCAATGAAAAAAAAAATAAATAATAATACATACTCTCTATACCATAAAAAAAATAAAAAAATACATACTCTCTATACCATATATGGTATAGAGAGTATGTATTTTTTTTTTTTTTTTTTCCATTGAAAACCAAGAAGAACAGTTTATTGAAAACATATTTAAGGGGGATAGTAGAGAAACAGGTGGGAAGGGGGTAGTAGAGAGGGGGAGGGGGGTAGTAGAGGGGGAGGGGGTAGTAGAGGGGGGGTAGGGTGTGGGCGGGGTAGGGTACGCGCCGTCTGCCTGTGGTTCGGCGTACAGTAGTATATTCTATTCTATTCTGTTCTATCAACAGTATTGCAGAAAAGCGCAAAGGACCGTAACAGTCTATGTTCGGAGAGATTATGAATATTCTTTCACTGAGAAATCCCAATCTTTCATTGATAAAAATGTAAAAAATCAGTGCTCAAGAAATAGGATAGCCCGACGCCCGGGGCTCCTCGAAATCCATTCCGGGCCTGTCTCATTTTGTAGACGAGGAGCCCGTCGGGCCGGTCTAAAAAAAAAAAAATATATCCCCAAAAAAAACAGTTTTACTGGATCTCAAGCTCAAGTTCCTCAAGACAAAATACTCCCATGTGTATTGTGAACTGTGAAAACACTTGCAATAAAGTAATTAAAATGTGTTATACACACATTGAAAAAATAAGAAGTTTAAATATTTTGCCTGGCTTAGTGTCGGCAGTTTGTCACAACTTTGAGGTCGACAATTGTTGACATAAAACTCATTATTCTGCTATTAGGGTTGTGTTTTCTTTCCTTTGTGATAAGAAATACCGTTTTTGTCATTAAAACACACTAATGCATGAAAAAAAATCGTTATTCTATTGAATGTTTGTGAAATGTTCGGGCCATAAAAGTACGGTGTCATAGTAGTTCGGATGGCACATAATTTCGGATATATATATATATATATATTATTTTTTTTACATATCAAATAAGAAAAACTGTCCTTTACAAATACATGTTGGTGGAAAGAAAAATATATATACTGTATATGTATAAATACAGATATAAAGTATATTTCTATTCATTATTTAAGGTGTAAGGAGTTCCTGGAGTTTTGGAGAAAGTGGTGACAAAAAGAAAAAAATATAGCCAGAGGAGGCTCTGATAGTCTCATAAAACCTGATAAAAAGTTTGGCTCCAAGTTTAGCTCCAGTTTCACCAAGTCGGCTCCGATTACTATCGTTTGGCAAAAGTGCTAGTACTCTCCTTTGCATTGGTTATAAATTACTATGTAATATTCTATTCTAACATATTTTAAACGAAATGGCAAATAAGTCCGCTGACCAGGGAGTATAAAGTGGTAGCAAAAAGAAAAATATAGTCAGAGGAGGTTCTGAGCTTGATTAATACATACGTAACAAAATTAATGTGTGCTATAAAAGTGAATAAAGACACATTTCCAATAAGAAAAAAATATTGGACCTTTCCATTTTAAATCAGGGCCTGTCCATTTCAAATCGGGGCCTGTCCATTTCAAAACGGGGCCTGTCCATTTTCAGAAGCAACAAGCCCTGGGCCTGTCTCTTAAAATAATTTTCTTTGAGCACTGAAAATATATATTTTTGGGAGAATTAAAAAATCTGAATTGTTTTATTAGTAAGAGCTGAAGTTACTATCAGCAGTCTACCCAAACCAATCTGTTTAGGTCCTTAGTGAGGCAGAGTTTTAGATTTTGGTATCCTTGCACTATTGGTTTGAATCAACTAGTTAGTGGTTAGTTAAAATTCTCTCCATGTTTAACCTTTAACCCGCTAAGCATGACTTAGTAGCCTTTGCATGCTGCTGATCAGTCATTTTCCCCAAAACACCCCTTTGTCACATAAATGGAATGGTCTTAATTCAAAGAAAGAGCAGTCCATTATATATATGTAGCAGATTAAGGGTTAAAGTCACTGAAATACTTTGAACATTATTTTGCTATTGTTTAAACAGGAAATCAAAAAGCATCAATTTGCAGCAAAATACCTGTTGTATACACAGGGTTAGCAGTGCTGACTACTACCCCCAATATACCACATGCTATAAACAGTATGGTAAACTCCGGACAGTTTGTGGAAAACATGAGAACAACATCCCCTTTCTTATACCCCAATCTGGCAAGGCCACTTGCAACCCGTATTGCACAATCTTTCATCTGGGCCCCTGTGAATGTCCGCCCAGTAGGATTATCAACCTGGAATTAGAAAACAATTATTTTAATTTAAATATAATCAATATCCTTGTCCCCACCGCCTTAATACTTTTTATTTCACGACAGAAACTGCCAGAAAGACATATATAACTTGATGATAAACAACACCAATGACATGCGTAGCAAATTTCATGAAGGTATTTAAATGGATTTGGAGTTATGGCCCCGAAATGAATATATTTTCAGAAATTGTCTTACAGTGTTCCAATGGAAATGCCAAAAATATTGATATTTGAAAGTTTTACATGTACAATAATTTAATGTATTAATTCTTAAAACATGTAAAGCTTGTAAACTCACAATTACAACTTATTTACTATATGTAAATGCAACGATTAGAACTCAAATATCATGATTTATTCCTCATAAACCATTCATCTCATCTCTCACCCTTATACTAATTTCCATCACAAACCCCATTGCCTGGAATCATCCCAGAGCAATGTATGCAGTTCTAAGTGTGCTAAAACTTTTATCTCAACCTGCTGCTGATGGGGTCATTGTCGTACTGGGTACTACAGAAAGGCACCCGGGGTACATTTATGTATACAGAAACGTACCCGAAAATCATCGAAATCCAAAAAAGGCCCCCAAATATACATAATGTACCATGAGACAAAATACAATGTCGTAAAATGCGGACGTAAGGCGTTCTGTTACTTCACGGAAACGAAAGTTTCATTTTTTACAAAGTTTAATCGATTTACTTTTTGAGAGCCGCTTGCAGTTGCCTCCGCCTTAAAGGAATGCAGCTGGTCTAAATATTTTACCAACTCTTCTTGAATGACGAGCTGCATATAATTATGTTTACTTTTTTGCTAGGGGTTTGATGATTTACAAATTCCGGTTTTACGACAATAAATTCTGTATTTTATTACTAACTATGGAAGCCTAAATGTTTTTAAGAACAACAGCGCAATAGTTAATGATAAACAATATTGTTTAAGTAGTTGTTTTATCAAGTTTCAAATTGTTTCAATTCCGCCAATGAGATCTTGTCCGGGTACGTTTCTGTATATTTGCGGGTCGTTCTGGAATTCAAAGATTTTCGGGTTCGTTTGTGTATACATAAATGTACCCCGGGTACCTTTCTGTAGTACCAGATATGACAATGACCCCATGAGCCAAACTGCTGACTTCTACCTGTCAGTGACTGGAAGGAGAAGTTTCTGATATGATACAAAGAAGGAAAACTTGAAAACAACAGAAATTGTCCTTCATTTGAACAAATTTTCTCCCTTGAATCTGGTCACTTGGCTTGAGCCCTGGACATACTTTATCCAGGTTTCCCTCCTGCAAACCAAATTGACCATGGCTAAATGTTGGTGTAATGAATTAGAATATGCATAATACAACAAAAAATTGATGTTCTACACATTATTAATTAAATGACTACTATTTTCAATTGCCGAACGACACATTCTACACACCAAACTGACAACATATATATAATCCCATTCCTCATTTAGATAAATAATAGATTGGATATATAAAAACATAACCTTTAGAATAGACCTGGTAATTTGTAATTAGTTAACTGAATTATCACCACTGAATCAGTAACTTACCATTAATTCCAAATGCTTGAACTCATCTAGGCAAGAGAAAATGAACTCTCCAAATGGCGTGTCGTTGGATTCAACATCCGAGTATGGACTTCTGATTATAGTTTCTCCATTCACTTCACTAATTAATTCTCTATTCTGAGTAGCACCAGATCCATAATGACATCGACCAGACTTAACGATATTTCGCGCAATGTTCAAGTGTCTAGCTTTACTGTAAGTGCTTCCATGAAAGCTTGCGCACGAATCTGATATCAATCTCGCATGATGCGGGATCCTACTCGACAGACGGGATACTGAAAACCCTCGACACGTGACACAGCCAACCAGGGATCCCAAAGGTATAGTTGCCATGACACCACGTAGCTGTACTTTTTCCTGAAATATATCAAGAATAACCAAATAAATTTTCCTATGGTTAGGTATTGTCTTTTTTGTTTTATTTACCACTTAAATTGTTTGTGTTGATGTCACCAACTACTATTGTTTTGCATGTTCATTTGAACAATGATGTGACACACTTTTTAACTTTTGATACCACTGTTGATGCGCCTGACTTTTATCTGTTCCCATGTGTAAAATCAGGCTTTCCAGCATTCCTCCAAAAGGCATGTAACATTTTCTCCCAATTCTAGTCATTTGAGATAGAGTTTCTCCCCATGAAAGATAACTCTATCTTACATGACATGTGACTCTTACTTGAATTATCATGACGTCACGTTGGTGACTGCCTTATTCTAGCATAAAATCAAATACAGTCATTGAAGTATACCTGTACTAAGCGCAAAATGGGAGAAAAATAATCCGAAAATTTATCCACCCTCGAGATCAGAATTGCAACCATGGGAACTCGGAAGAGCCTCGTCTCCGGTTACAATTCTGACCCTTGGGCGAGATTATAAGAATTATAAGAATGGGGGTGTTTCACCCCCTTTTGGTTCGCAGTATTCAGGGCAAATTTAGAGAGTATTCAGTACCCACGGCCCGGATACCATTACCAGCAAATTACATTATTTAGTAATCAGTACGCATAAAAAATAGGTACATGCCTTCAAATCCACAAAAATCGTCATGATTGACCTCGAAACAGCAAAACGGTGAGATACAACCTTTAATACAGTTTTAAATGTCCTTTTATATCACATCTTCATAAAAATAGACGAATAAATAGCAAATTGGTTAATTTTTATGAAGAAATTCATGTTAAATAGTATTCAGTTAAATGAAGGAGTATTCAGTACTCAGCTCTAAATTAGAGAGTATTCAATACTAGGGGGTTCTGCCAAGGTTCCGATTAAAACACTTAAACCGAGGGTTGGAATTCCCTATCTGAACTGATGCCAATGATAGACTCTTTTTCTTGCATATCAGAGACACGTTGTGCATTGACGCCACTAGCTACTAACATTTTGCATGTTTTCCTGCATACCGGATGTTGGTGTGCGCGTGAATTTTACCTTGATCCTTGGGTGAGCTTGAAATATTTACTAAGCCCCGGTAAATTGACGGATATCCTTGTCCGGTATGCAAAAATTCTGTATCTCACATGGATATTCATGATGAATTCTTATAATCCAGTAATATGCAAGAAAATATTATTCCAATAAAGTAGGTATCCTGCCACTAACAGGCAAATTTTACAACAGATGTACACTGTTTCTATGGTCTCTTACATGGGGTTAGAATTTTGGGTAGGATTGGTGTAAAGTTTATCTTTATTTGATATGTTTTGATGTGTGTATACAAATGTAGTAAAAAAAACACAGTCCCCTTCAACCTGTGAGAGTTACCAACTCATAATTCATTTCACACACATTCAATCACGGGTAAAAAACTATTCATAATTTTGATAGAGCATCATCAAAAAAACTGACCAATCATTGACCAGAAATAAGACATAACCAATACATTCTGGTAGGTGATAAACTCGGTCTTTATCCTTGATGCTCAACCAAGTTTACTGTTAACATTAAGGTATCTACAGTGTGATTCTTTTAAAACCTTGCATATTTCATGCACATTCATACAAACTGATTCAATATATGTATCTTTTAAAATCAAAATCTTGAAAATTATGGTACTTTTACTCTGCCAAAGATTTTTATTTTACTATAGAACCTAAGGATAAAAACCGAGTAACACACATTTTATCACCTACTGAAAATAAAATAAAATCTCAACATCTCTGCAATGCAAAATTATGAATACTTTGAATCATCACATAAAAATTATACATTTATTTTATTATATGACCTGAACACCTGGACAGAGTTTTGATAAACGATTTTGTAGTGTAATTTTACTGTTATTTGGCGGGTTACTTTCTTTAAAGGTCACATGTCAATCTTGAAGTTTTTATCAACATTTAAAATAAAGCATATTGATTCTTTCAAATCCAGTATCATTTCTTCTTCTTAATATTCTACCATACGTTTAACTCTAGTATTGGTGAAATATTATCAACAGTTATTAATTTGCAAAAACAATTTGCATTATACTATTCTTATATTATAATTATTACATACGTTACTATAAATAGTAACAGATTTTAATAGAAAAACAATCATTATCAATCCTTTTTCAAAATCCATAATGGCACACTGTGCCATTATGGATTATGGAAAATTGGCACAGTAGTAACAGAGTCTCCGCACGCGAAGACGTTAACGTCATATCGCGAAGACGTTGACGTCATCAAAAAACACAAAGACTCGAGTGGAGCGTTAAAATGGCTGCGGAGCGGACATTAAAAATGCTTGCAGATAGTTTACTTCATATAGACGGAATGATAAGTAAACAAAGGCAAGAAGAGGACACATACGACTTCGTAAACAGAATGAAAAATACAAATACAAAATACGTTGACGTCATCAAGAAACACAAAGACGTCATCAAATGATCCTGTTCTTTTTCTTTCTTTTTTCTTTTTCTCCATTTTATAGTAACGTATGTAATAAAAAGGTCAATATACGGGCGTGGTGTGCCTTTTGTCGATAATGGCACACCTAGTGCCGCAATGGCCCTCGGGCTAAAGCCCTCGCGCCATTACGGCACTAGGTGTGCCATTATCGACAAAAGGCACACCACGCCCGTATATTAACCTCTAATTAATGACTGAACAAATGCAAGTTATGAACTAAAACTGCCTAAGGGAAGGTGGGGAGTTTTTAAACAAGAAATCCGTGGATTCACATGTCTCGCCTAACGGGGGCTGGACTTAAAAATAAAAAGGTCAGTGATGCTTAAAAGAAAGTTTGTAAACATTTTAGTAATTAACAAGAGGTCAATGACCTTGAAGCTCTACTGATTGATTTTGATTTCAGGAAGTAGTCACTACAGACTTGTTTTTTGAAGATCTATTTTTAGCCATGGCGGCCATCGTGAATTTCCGGCCGACCTGAAATTTTGCTAGGATCAATTAGACATTAAGAGCAACATTCCTGTGAAGTTTCATGAAAATCCGTCAAGTAGTTTCAGAGGAGTAGTCGCTACAAGTTTTCATTATATAACTCTATGTAAACAAAGATGGCCGCTGGTAGCCATGTTTAACGTCAAATCAAAACGATTTTCGACAAGGACCAACATCATGTCATACTGATCATTTTAGAAAAAGTCCCATATCAATATCTCTTATAGTTTTCAAGAAGTAGTCGCTACAAACTTATTTATTTTAAATCTATTTTTAGCTGTGGCGGCCATCTTGAATTTCCGGCCGACCTGAAATTTTTCTAGGATCAACTAGACATCAAGATCAACATTCCTGTGAAGTTTCATGAACATCCGTCAAGTAGTTTCAGAGGAGTAGTCGCTACAAGTTTTTACTATATAACTCTGTGTAACCAAAGATGGCCACTGGCAGCCATGTTTAACATCGAATCAAAATAATTTTCCACAAGGATCAACATCATGTCATGCTGATCATTTTAGAAAAAGTCCCATATCAATATCACTTATAGTTTTCAAGAAGTAGTCGCTACAAACTTGTATTTTGAAAATCTATTTTTAGCCATGGCGGCCATCTTGAATTTCCGGCCGACCTGAAATTTTGCTAGGATCAATAAGACATTAAGAGCAACATTCCTGTAAAGTTTCATGAAAATCCGTCAAGTAGTTTCAGAGGAGTAGTCACTACAAGTTTTTACTATATAACTCTATGTAAACAAAGATGGCCGCTGGCAGCCACGTTTAACGTCGAATCAAAACGATTTTTGATAAGGACCAACATCATGTCATGCTGATCATTTTAGAAAAAGCCCCATATCAATATCACTTATAGTTTTCAAAAAGTAGTCGCTACAAACTTGTATTTTGAAAATTTATTTTTAGCCGTGGCGGCCATCTTGAATTTCCGGCCGACCTGAAAATTTGCTAGGATCATTTAGACATCAAGAGCAACATTCCTGTGAAGTTTCATGAAAATCCGTCAAGTAGTTTCAGAGGAGTAGTCGCTACAAGTTTTCATTATATAACTCTATGTAAACAAAGATGGCCGCTGGCAGCCATGTTTAACATCAAATCAAAACGATTTTCGACAAGGATCAACATCATGTCATGCTGATCATTTTAGAAAAAGCCCCATATCAACATCACTTACAGTTTTCAAGAAGTAGTCGCTACAAACTTAAATTTAAAAAATCTATTTTAGCTTTGGCGGCCATCTTGGATTTCACATCAACATGAATTTTTGCTAGGATCAACTAGACTTCATGGGCAACATTTCTGTAAAGTTTTATGAATATCCATCCAGTAGTTTCAGAGGAGTAGTCGCTACAAATAAAAGTTAACGGACAGACGGACAGACGGACGGACGACGGATGCCGCACCACGGCATAAGCTCTGCTGATCTCTGATCAGTAGAGCTAAAAACAATCGGGTTTGCCATTTGCTGAGTTGACATTTAAGTGCATTTGTTTAAAAACAAAATGCCATTCCATTAAAAACAAGAGGCCCAAGAGGGCCTGTGGATGCTCTACTTGCTAAAACGGCTCTTATGTCAAGGGTTGTCGACATAAAATTCCCATCAGTAGTTTTTTTAAAACATTGCAAAAACCACAGGGATAGGGTGGCCTTAGATCGCTCACCTGGTAATCATGGGCAATAAGTCTGCTGTGTCTAGTCTGGCATGGGCATTTTTTAATTTGTCCCACTTTCTTCTATGAATGAAATTTAATAAGATGTGGGGGGTGGGTTTTATATTAACATTCTAAACAAATATGGTCAAGATCAGATAAAAAATGAAGTAAACAAAAAAATAGTGAAAGAAGAAAATTAAAAAACAAAACAAAAACAAGAGGTCAATGACCTTTAAGCTCTACTGATTGATTTTGATTTCAGGAAGTAGTCGCTACAAACTTGTATTTTGACAAGTTTTTACTCTATAACTCTATGTAAACAAAGATGGCCTCTAGCAGCCATAACCATCATGTCATGCTGATCATTTTAGAAAAAGTCCCATATCAATATCACTTATAGTTTTCAAGAAGTAGTCGCTACAAACTTATTTTTATTAAATCTATTTTTAGCTGTGGCGGCCATCTTGAATTTCTGGCCGATCTGAAATTTTGCTAGGATCAATTAGACATTAAGAGCAACATTCCTGTAAAGTTTCATGAAAATCCGCCAAGTAGTTTAAGAGGAGTAGTCGCTACAAGTTTTTACTATATAACTCTATGTAAACAAAGATGGCCGGCAGCCATGTTTAACGTTGAATCAAAACAAGGACCAACATCATGTCATGCTGATCATTTTAGAAAAAGTCCCATATCAATATCACTTATAGTTTTCAAGAAGTAGTCGCTACAAACTTGTATTTTGAAAGTTTATTTTTAGCCGTGGCGGTCATCTTGAATTTCCGGCCGACCTGAAATTTTTCTAGGATCAATTAGACATCAAGAGCAACATTCCTGTGAAGTTTCATGAAAATCCGTCAAGTAGTTTAAGAGGAGTAGTCGCTACAAGTTTTCATTATATAACTATATGTAAAAAAATATGGCCGCTGCAGCCATGTTTAACGTCGAATCAAAACGATTTTCGACAAGGACCAACATCATGTCATGCTGATCATTTTAGAAAAAGTCCCATATCAATATCACTTGGAGTTTTCAAGAAGTAGTCGCTACAAACTTGTTTTTTAAAAACCTATTTTTAGATTTGGCGGCCATCTTGGATTTCACATCAGCATGAATTTTTGCTAGGATCAACTAGACTTCATGGGCAACATTTCTGTAAAGTTTCATGAAAATCCATTTAGTAGTTTCAGAGGAGTAGTCGCTACAAAAACAAGTTTATGGACAGACAGACGGACGGACCACGGCATAAGCTCTGCTGATCTCTGATCAGTCAGACAGACGACGGACGCCGCACCACAAGTTTTAAGTGGGGGTGGGGTTGGGGGAGAGGTGGTGGTGGGGGGAGTGGGGGTGGTGAGGGCAATATATAGACGTAAAAAACTACGTAAGATTTGACAATGACCTTGAAGCTCTACTGATTGATTTTGATTTCAGGAAGTAGTCGCTACAAACTATTTTTTTGAAAATGTATTTTTAGCCGTGGCGGCCATCTTGAATTTCCAGCCGACCTGAAATTTTGCTAGGATCAATTAGACATCAAGAGCAACATTCCTGTGAAGTTCCATGAAAATCCGTCACGTAGTTTCAGAGTAGTAGTCGCTACAAGTTTTCATTATATAACTCTATGTAAACAAAGATGGCCGCTAACAGCCATGTTTAACATCGAATCAAAAAGATTTTTGACAAGGACCAACATCATGTCATGCTGATCATTTTAGAAAAAGTCCCATATCAATATCACTTACAGTTTTCAAAAAGTAGTCGCCACAAACTTTTATTATGAAAATCTATTTTTAGCCATGGTGGCCATCTTGAATTTTACTAGGATCAATTAGACATCAAGAGCAACATTCCTGTGAAGTTTCATGAAAATCCGTCAAGTAGTTTCAGAGGAGAAGTCGCTACAAGTTTTCATTATATAACTCTATGTAAACAAAGATGGCCACTGGCAGCCATGTTAAACGTCGAATCAAAATAATGTTCGACTCGGATAACCATCATGTCATGCTGATCCTTTTAGAAAAAGTCCCATATCAATATCACTTATAGTTTTCAAGAAGTAGTCGCTACAAACATATTTTTTAACAAGAGGTCAATGACCTTGAAGCTCTACTGATTGATTTTGATTTCAGGAAGTAGTCGCTACAGACTTGTTTTTTGAAAATCTATTTTTAACCGCTGTGGCCATCTTGAATTTCCGGTCAACCTGAAATTTTGCTAGGATCAATTAGACATTAAGAGCAACATTCCTGTGAAGTTTCATGAAAATCCGTCAAGTAGTTTCAGAGAAGTAGTCGCTACAAGTTTTCATTATATAACTCTATGTAAACAAAGATGGCCGCTGGCAGCCATGTTTAACGTCAAATCAAAACGATTTTCGACAAGGACTACATCATGTCATACTGATCATTTTAGAAAAAGTCCCATATCAATATCTCTTATAGTTTTGAAGAAGTAGTCGCTACAAACTTATTTATTTTAAATCTATTTTTAGCTGTGGCGGCCATCTTGAATTTTAGGTCGACCTGAAATTTTTCTAGGATCAACTAGACATCAAGAGCAACATTCCTGTGAAGTTTCATGAACATCCGTCAAGTAGTTTCAGAGGAGTAGTCGCTACAAGTTTTTACTATATAACTCTATGTAACCAAAGATGGCCACTGGCAGCCATGTTTAACGTCGAATCAAAATAATTTTCGACAAGGATCAACATCATGTCATGCTGATCATTTTAGAAAAAGTCCCATATCAATAGCTATGTGTAAGAATTGACAAAAACAACACAGAAATATAATTTTAAAAAAAAACTGAGTTTCGAGTAGAGGAATGGGGGTGGGTGTGGTGGAGAGGTAGGGAGTGGGGTGGAGGGGGCAACATATATATGTAAGAAGCTATGGGTAA
Source organism: Cyrtodaria siliqua (assembly GCA_037043455.1). Taxonomy (NCBI): domain Eukaryota; kingdom Metazoa; phylum Mollusca; class Bivalvia; order Adapedonta; family Hiatellidae; genus Cyrtodaria; species Cyrtodaria siliqua. The sequence goes on from JAWPHD010001954.1 coordinate 134,714, forward strand.
GAAGCTATGTGTAAGAATTTACCGAAACAACACAGATATATGTGGGGGGTGGGAGGGGGGGCAGGGGAGGGGGCAACATGTGTAAGAATTGGGAAAAAAGGTGTGCAGTGGGGGCTGGGGGAGGAGGGAGATCATGCCAGTATGAGTAAAGTAAGATGCATAATGCTATAAGAAATCCCAAACCAAATTTATAGATATATACATGCTTACATGCAAACCTAGATCTGCCTTTATTGCACATTTTATGGCCCATCACAATTTGGGTTCCATGGGAGCCCAGAATTTGCAGAAGACAAAATTACTTACCCCACCCTTTACAACATACTATAAGGAAACCAATTCCAAAATGTAAGAGATATAGACTTGTAAACACAGCTTACACGCAAACCTTGATGTGGGTCGCCGACCCCGGGGTGATTACATAAGCTCTCTTATTCTTCGAATAGTCAAGCTAAAAAGGCAAAACATCTTGTAAAGTTTGGTAAAGATCAGATGAAAAATCAAAGCCCTATCGTATAATTATTAACGAGGCAAAATATAGCATTTTTAACTAAATCAAGGGCCATAAATTAGCTGTTATTGGTCCGATCTGGCTGGTTTTCGAACTTGTGCGAGCTTTCATTGATATTAACAATATGGTAAAGTTTGGTAAAGATCGGATGAAAAATGAAGGCCTTTGGCCATTAGAGCTAAAAATCATCAGCTCCAAAAAGTAGGTCAAGGTCATAGATGAAATCCAGGCATCCAAAAAAAAGATGCACTACCGAAGACACAACTACCGGTATGTCAAAATAGAACATGTTTTCTTCCAAAGATTAAGCTATAAATTAGGTTTAAAACATCTAGTGCATAATTCTAGTTCATGAGAAAGTGATGTAACTGTAACAATTAAAGTTATCTGCCCTTTGCTTGGATGGTGAAGGTCACATCCACAATTGCTTTGTCACGTTGCAATGTACCACTCAAGATACAACTATAAGCAAAGTTTGAAAGGTCTTAGTGCATACAGTTTGTGAAAAAGTGACCTAAACGCCAAAGTTGAAGGTAACAATTATAAGGTTATCTGCCCTTGCTTTGAGGGTCAAGGTCACTTCCACATTTGCTTTGTCATGTTGCGATGTACCACCCATGATACAACGATAAGCAAAGGTCTAGTGCATACAGTTTGTGAGAAAATGACCTAAACGCAAAACTTGAATGTTGACGCCGCCACCGCCGGAAAAGCAACACATATATATGTCTCTTTTTTTCTTCGAAAAGGTGAGACAAAAATCAAGATTGCCATGTGTCCCTTTAATATATTACCCATTTTCACATAACCTCAAGGTTTTCTAAATGACATGTGGGACCGACACAAGATGACAAAGGCAAGTTAATTTATTACTTGATGCCTGTATTTGTAAACAATCAAAAAACTCGCCTGCTTCCCTTAGGCAGTTTTAGTTCATAGCTTGCATTTGTTCACATTGGGATATTTGTCAGTGTCATATAATACCAGACATATTTGTCATGGTCATGATGCCAGACATATTTGTCATGGTCATGATGCCAGACAATAGTACATTGGGATATTTGTCATTGCCATGATACCAGGCAATAGTACGGGGTGACAATCTTGGGTCTTCGACAGCCTGAAAAGTTCCCTCAGAATGTATGTATGTCCACCCTGGGCTACGCCAGCTCTCTAATATGGAAGTTGCAAAATTAAAGGGACACATGGCAATCTTGAATTTTTGATCATACATTAAAATAATTGAAATTAGCCAATTAATTTATCCAGTACAACACAGACATATTAATAAATATTTGTTATTATGTCTGTGAGTACAATTCTGACTTTAAACCCGCTTGCATATATATAATTAAATAAATTTTCCTTTTTATTCTACAACAGGTTTTAACATATTATTGGTGCCAAATGATGAATATTTATTATAAGATAATAAAGCAAATTGTTTTTGCATATTATCTAATAATAAATATTCATTTACTATCTAATAATAAATATAAATAAAAGTTAGAAAAACTTAAAAGGGACGGTATGAGTTTTAAAGAAATCAAGATTCCATTTGTTCTTTTAAAGGGACACATGGCAATCATGTTTTTTTAAAAAAAAATCGCAGTGTTCCGTTAGTTTTTCTACATAAGATGCATTTGTTCAATCATTCTTATTAATTATAAGAACAGTATAAAGCAAATTGTTTTTTGCATGTTGCTTTATAATGTTGATTATATTGCACCAAAAATCTATTTTAAAACCCTATTGTGGAATAAGAAGAGAAAATGAAAACTCAGAATTTTATTTAATTACCGCAGATGCAAGCAGGTTTGAACTCAAAATCATAATGGATCACTAAATCGAGATGCAAATTTTAACGCTTGATAAAAACTTAAAGATTGCCATGTGTGGTTAAGATGTGAGGAATGATCTCTCCTTAGGTCCAAAACATTATCTTGGGCTCTTATAAATAATATGTACCATATATTGCAGGCCTGCCAAATCCGGATTTTCCGGATTCTTCAGTCGTTCTTCAGATCTCCGGATTTTTCATCAAAACAAAATGATCATGATTTAGCAGGTATATTTTCAGTTAACCAGCTATTTCCCGAATTGGTCCTGTTACGTCAGAGGAGTATTTACAAGTGCCAAATCAACGGGGGTCATCCGAGTAATGCACTGACTGAATATACGATTAACACCTAAGGGCATAATTAGTTCCTTCAGTGACATAACAACATGTGCAATAACAGCCATATATCTGTAACTTCTTTAATTGGTCAAGCTAACAGAAATCGCAAGTGTGAGGAACTAGCAACTCCTTGTGTGGGGTAACACTATAACAACTGCTACTGTGTACGATGATGATATTTTGTATATTTAGAGTTATGAAGACTTTGTATTTGCATTAAGAACGCGTCTATTTAGAAAAGTAAGTGCAATTTTTAAAAAAAAAAAAAAATAATTGTCGTAGAAATTAAAGTCTTTCTAATCGAATTAATATGCTAACTATCAAAACAATGCCTCTATTTATATCAATGCACATACTATCAAACAATGCATCAATTTATATCAATTGCATAAATATTTTTTTGCGCTTTACAAAAATAGTGCGAAAATCAAATCACGTGCTCCAAATTTTCATTTTTTCTTTTAAATATTCTTCACGGGCCTGCCAAATCAGCGGATAAAATCCGGATTCTCTGGATTTTTCAATAGCTCTCCGGATCTCCGGAATTAAGTGTTAAATCTCCGGACTTTTCATCACTGAAACAAAATATTCATGATCTAACAGCTATATTTTCACAGTTTATCAGCTATTTCCAGACTTGGTCCTGTTACGCTCCCTACTGTCATCCGTGTAATGCACTCAATGAAGATGAAAAAGATGTTAATTTTATCTCAGAATAATATGAACTAAAGGCCCCCTCACACATAGGCGAATCCGTTTAACGAAGCCTGGCGAATAGGGTAAATATGGAATTCTAGCGAATTCTGACCGAAACTGTTTGAAAATTTGTTGCATTGTTTAAAAATATAACGAAAGGTAAACGTAGGGGAACTATTTGTTGCGAATGATTTACGAAGTGTGACGAACGGTTACTGTAATTCGCTAGAATGCGTTGGGTCGCGCAAAGAATATTCGTTCTTTCCGTTAGCGATTAGGAGCGATTAGGAGCGCAAACATACGAACTTAAGCGCAACTTTGCGCATATTTGCGCATGCCTCCGAATATGTCCGAAACGGTATTTCCGCATCCGGCCGTTACCGGACGCTATATATAAACTAACTTGTTCCGACTCTCCATCATAACACTAACTACTACTACTCTGCTGTTTGACTGCTGATTGATATAAAACTGTTTTGTAATAAGTCAAAAGTATGCCACCTAGGGGAAGAGGAAGAGGATCTAGAGCGAGGAAGGCTGCTGCTGTAGAGTCAGAGAAACCTAAGGAACCAGAGGTGCAGTCTGATGAACAGCCTGGTAATGCTGAGGAGAATATACCCAGTATTCCTTCCGTGTAAGTTTTTAGTGTTAGATTTAATTTGTATGCTCTCCAAAGGGAGACCATATACATGTAGTTTCAGGCTTTGTATATCTTCCATTTTGACGTAGAAGGAATAACTAATTATCTTGAAACTAGCCTCCTCCTTATATATGAACTACAGGCATATGTCTGCACAAAACTGTTCAGGTACTCAAAACTACTCAAAAGAATTAGGAGCGCTATGATTCGCATGGATTCGCTTGTCGTAGTTACCCTTCGTATTAATTCGTATGCAAGCGTATACCGTTCGTTTTCTGAACGTTAACTTATCGTTATAATTCGCTTTCATGCGTCGGATTCAATTCGCTACAATACGCAAATATTCGCTACAGTTCGCAAAAGTTCGCAAACTATCGCAAAAATTCGTCTTGGGATCGTCCTCTTTCGCTTGATATGCAAATCAGCTGATCGCAATATGCAAATTAGCTGATAGCTGCGATCTCTAACGCCAGTTGACGAAGGCTATGCGAAGACTTTCCGATTGGTTAACGTATTGAAACGAATTTTAACGAATGATAGACGAAACTTTTATTCGCCACAATTTTTTGAACATGCTGAAAATTTTCCGACGAACAAAACTAATCGCAACGGACGCAAAAGCGCACAAACGCATCCATACGAACACCACAACGATGTACAACGTACATATACTAATGAGAACGAATTTTGCTGAAGTCCTATTCGCCAGTACACGCAAGTTGACGTCGGAGGAGTTTCGCCCATGTGTGAGGAGGCTTTTAGGCAAAACCTTGAGGCGAGCACAGAAAATGTGCAGGTCGAACTTTGCCCGTATACTGAGTAACAACTGCTGCTGTGTACAATGATTATAATTTATATAAGAGTTATGAAGACTTTGTATTTGCATTAAGAACGCATCTGTTTAGAAAAGTATGTGCACTGTCATAAAAAACAAGAGGGCCATGATGGCCCTATATCGCTCACCTGAGTTTATAATTTGAACCAATACAAGAGGGCCAGGGCCAAGATGGCCCTAAAGCGATCACCTGAGTACTGGCACTTTATCGAACTTCTTCGAAATCTTATGGTCATATACAATCTGTGCAAGTTTGGTTAAGGTTATTCAAGAAATGTGGGCTCTGTTGTGTATAACAACATTGATATAGACAGTTTAAGACACTGACAAAGTTTGGTAAATATCAAATATAAAATGAAGGTGCTAGAGAGTAACACCTTGGGCAGAGCCAAATGTGACCCCAGGGCTACATGTAATATATGAGAGCTGTGTGCTTTGTGGTTTTAGAGAAGAAGATTTTTTAAGTTTTTCCCTATACAAGTCTATGTAAAACGTGACCACTGGGGCGGGGCCAAATGTGAACCCAGGGTCACCATTTGAACAAACTTGGTAAAGGACCATAAGAGTATAGTAAATGCAAAATATTAAACCTCTGGCTCTTGCAGTTCCAGCAAAGAAGACTTTAATGTGTTTCCTATATAAGTCTATGTAAAACTGTGACCCATGGAGTGGGGTCAAATTTTACCCCAGGGTCATCATTTGAACAAACTTGGTAGAGGACCATAATCTAATAGTAAATGCAAAATATTAAACCTCTGGCTCTTGCAGTTTCAGAGAAGATTGTTTTTTTCCTATATATATAAGTTTATATAAAACTGTGACCTCCGGGGCGCGGCCAAGTTTGACACCAGGGTCACCATTTGAACAAACTTGGTAGAGGACCATAAGCTTATAGCAAATGCAAAATATTAAACCTCTGACTTGCAGTTCCAGAGAAGAAGATTTTTTTCAGTTTTTCCCTATACAAGCCTATGTAAAACTGTGACCCCCGGGGCGGGGCCAAATGTGACCCCAGGGTCACCATTTGAACAAAATTGGTAGAGGACCATGAGCTTATAGCAAAAGCAAAATATTAAACCTCTGGCTCTTGCAGTTTCAGAGAAGAAGATTTTTTAAGTTTTTCCCTATACATATCTATGTAAAACTGTGAGCCCCGGGGCGGGGACAAATTTGACCCCAGGGTCACCATTTGAACAAACTAAGTAGAGAAATATTAAACCTCTGACTTGCAGTTCCAGAGAAGAAGATTTTTTTCAGTTTTTCCCTATACAAGCCTATCTAAAACTGTGACCCCCGGGGTGGGGTCAAATGTGACCCCTGGGTCACCATTTGAACAAACTTGGTAGAGGACCATAAGCTTATAGCAAATGCAAAATATTAAACCTCTGGCTCTTGCAGTTTCAGAGAAGAATATTTTTTTAAAAAAAATCCTATATAAGTCTATGTAAAACTGTGACCCCCGGGGCGGGGACAAATTTGACCCCAGGGTCACCATTTGAACAAATTTAGTAGAGGACCATAAGCTGATGCTACATGTAATACATGAGACCTCTGTGCCTTGTGGTTTCAGAGAAGAAGATTTTTTAAAGTTTTTTCCTATATGTCTATATGAAAAACATGCAAAATCTCAATATACAAACTTTGGACGCCCGGGGCATGGCCATTTTTGACCCCGGGGACTTCATTTGAACAAACTTGATAGTCTAGACATTGGCGATCATTTTAAAAGAAAAACTGTTGAATTCTGTCCAGCGGTTCTTGAGAAGAAGATTTTTTAAGGTTTCAACCATATATGGTAATGGCGGCCATCTTGGATGTCGCGCTGACCTAATTTTAACAAATCTAAAAAGCATTCATCTAAGGATCATCAACGTGAAGTTTGGTCAAAATTGGCCAAGCAGTTTCTGAGGAGAAGTCGTTTGAAGCAAAAGTTAACGACGACGGACGACGGACGACGGACGACGGACGAAGAGTGATCCCAATAGCTCACCTTTGAGCCTTCGGCTCAGGTGAGCTAAAAACTTGTGGTAGAAATTAAAGTCTTTCTAAAAGAATAACTATGCTAATTTATTATTTTCTATAAATATCAACCAATGCATCAATTTGTATTAACTGCATAAATAATTTAAATTTGCGCTTTAAAAAATGTTGTGCGAAAATCAGGTCATGCGCTCCAAATTTTCATTTAAAACATTTCTTCGCGTGCTTTAAATCTTAAAGGTTAAAAATCACAGTATTTTGTGTTAAAAACTTTTGGCAGGCCTGTCATCAGCACTTTAAATAATCTCAGCATTTTGTGTTAAAAAGTGTTGGCAAGCCTGATATTGCGAGGTGATTTTACTGTGATTCAGTGCATTATTTCCATGCACCGGCCGTCACATCCATAAAGTCATAAGCTCTTTCGCTAATATTATAGGTTATTGCATTTGTATGGCTAAATATTACTTGGAACGAGTTGTTTTGGCAAAGGACGACGAGCTTGCGAGTCGTCCTGCGCCAAAACAACGAGTTCCATGTAATATTTAGCCATACAAATTCAATAACCTTTTTATTGTATACTTTCATATTGTTTTTGATCAATGTTAATTGTATGACTATTACTTTTCGTTGTATTTGTGTTATTTTTATAGCTTTTGACGGAATTTCTATCTTGCCATTCAGTTTCATTTTGTGTGGATGATTATTTTGCGCGAAAACGACGTCGACGTCGGATGACGTCATTAAAAACATCAAGCGATTTTCGGAAGTTTGTTTACCATTCGATAACGTTAAAAACAGTGGGTGAGTGACCATTTGAATTATTTTATCAATTTTTGCCATAAAAGGTTGTAAAAAAACACGTATTTTTCTGTTGACACTATAGGAAGGATTCCGTTATTTTTATTTGAAAGTAGTTCCTTATTTCTATTTCGCTGTTCTTAGCAAGCATGAGCAAAAGTTCCAGTGCAATATCAATGCGTGCAATATCGTAGAATATTGCACGCTTAGCTCAATGCAAACTAAACGGGACAATATGAAAGTATACAATAATATAAGTTATTGCATTTGTACGGCTAAATATTACTTGGAACTTGTTGTTTTGGCGCAGGACGACTCGCTTGGAACGAGTTGTTTTGGCAAAGGACGAGGAGCTTGCGAGTCGTCCTGCGCCAAAACAACGAGTTCCAAGTAATATTTAGCCATACAAATTCAATAACCTTTTTATTGTATACTTTCATATTGTTTTTGATCAATGTTAATTGTATGACTATTACTTTTCATTGTATTTGTGTTATTTTTATAGCTTTTGATGGAATTCCTATCTTGCCATTCAGTTTCATTTTGTGTGGATGATTTTTTGCGCGAAAGCGATGTCAGATGACGTCATTAAAAACATCAAGCGATTTTCGGAAGTTTGTTTACCATTCGATAACGTTAAAAACAGTGGGTGAGTGACCATTTGAATTATTTTATCAATTTTTGCCATAAAAAGTTGTAAAAAAAACACGTATTTTTTGGTTGACACTATAGGAAGGATTCCGTTATTTTTATTTGAAATTTGTTCCTTATTTCTATTTCGCGGCTCTTAGCAAGCACGAGCAAAAGTTCCCGTGCAATATCAATGCGTGCAATATCGTAGATTATTATATAACCTATAAATAGACGCGTTTTCATTGGCTAAAAAGTAATTTTTTAGAAAAAATATCTAGCGATATTGACCTGTTTTTTTCTGATATTGACCAGTTTTATAAAACTGTCCCGAGATGTGATATTATTGAAAAAATCTATTGTTTAATTGTTATAAACTGTCAAATTCAAATTGAGGGTTATATAATAAAACAGTTATGGACTTTTCAGCTGTTATACATGATGTTGATATGTACCAAAAAATCATTATTGACCTCGGCTATCGCCTCGGTCAATAATGATTTTTTTGGTGCATATCACATCATGTATAACAGCTGAAAAGTCCATAATTGTATAATATTGCACGCATAGCTCAATGCAAATTAAACGGGACAATATGAAAGTATACAATAATTGCGAATACTGCACACGTCTGATAAAAAATTATGTATTCGTGAATATTCATTCGATGATTCGTCCTATTAAAAGGCTAAAACCATCTGGAGGCCATTATCAGACTGTTTTACACTGTCTTCCCATTCTACCTATGCATTTACATTAACATTTGGAATGCAACTGTTTGCACAGAAGTCTTTTTTTTGTTTTGTTTTTGTTACACTTTTAAAACTGTTTAACCTACCTACACAACAGGCCACACGACAGCTGTCAAGAATAAGGTCGGTGCATTAAAATGGCTTTGTTGTGACAGTCGCTACAAAAACACACGCTTCACTACTTTAGGCATTGTGTGTGAATTTCATCCAGGGCTTTATATGACGTCCCAGATAGTACTCATCATTAATTAAACCAGCTATGAACGTAGCTTATAACAAAACTAAACTTGATCCAATTGCCCGAATGCTTGTCGTCTCCATGGTGATAGAAAGTTAGATGTCTCCGGTTGGTTTAATAGATCTCTTTCATTTCAAATCTTTGAGATCTCCAGATCTTGTCTAACTCACTTTTGAATTTGTCTACATTTTTGGCAGTCACAATACTATCTGGCAACGCATTCCATGCAGCAGAGCTATTGATGACACAGTGGGTGAAGGAATTTAGTCTGATACTTTTGCAAGCTCTTGGTTTGGCAAGTTTTAAAGAGTGACCTCTTATCTGATTGTTTGTAGACAGTGAAAATAATTCTGTATAGTCTATATCATCAATATGGTGGATGATTTTAAATAGTTGTATTAAATCTCCGCGTATCCGTCTATATTCCAAGGTGGGTAAGTTGAGCTCTCTCAATCTGTCCTCGTAACCAAGTTCTACCAGCTCTGGTACTAACCGTGTGGCACTTCTCTGCACATTTTCTATAATACGCTTTGTCTTTTTTAATTTTGGGAACCATATCAAATTTCCATAGTCCACATGTGGACGTATAAGAGCTTTGTATAGATGTATAAACAATTTCTTGTCCAAGAACGAAAATTTTCGTCTTATCAAACCAATTATGCTGTTTGATTTATTTACAGTTTTACTTATATGCATTTCGAAGTTTAGTGTGTTTGTGAAGTGTATTCCAAGGTCTCTTTCTGTTTCATCAACAGCCACTTGTGAATATGTATTATTTTTATCAATCATTTGATATTCAAGTTCATAGTTTAAGTTTCCAATATGGAGTATTTTAAAGTTCTTCACATTAAATTGCAACATCCAGTCCGAGTTCCATGAGTACAGAGAAAATACGTCTTGTTGCAGTTGGGACGGGTCATCTTTAGATCTAATAACATTATACAGTTTAGTGTCATCTGCAAACAGACGACACACACTCTTAACTATATCTGGGACATCGTTGATGTACAATATGAAAAGTATTGGCCCTAATATTGATCCTTGCGGTATACCAGAGACAACATCCCTCCAACTTGAAGCACTACCATTTATGATCACTCTCTGCTTTCTGTTCATAAGGAAGTCTTCAATCCATTTTAGGAGTTTTACATCTATACCATATGGCTTTATTTTATGCAAGAGACGTTTGTGAGGTACGGTATCAAATGCCTTAGCAAAGTCAACACCTGGCAGTTTTCATCAAGCGCATCTGTCCAGTCGTCTAAAACCCTTAACAATTGTAAGATTGTACTTCTATGTTTTCGAAACCCATATACTGACTGCCAGAAAAGAGGTCATGCTGCATCATATGATTAAAGCAGAAATTTGTCCTAAATCAACAAATCCGTTGTTGATATGTTTTTAATTATCAAATATCATTATAAATACGATGGTAACTATGCTATTGATGTATTTTTAGTGAAAATATGTTTTTAAAGATAAAAACCGAAAAGACGAACAGGCTACGCTAAAAAATTGAAAAAAAATCAAAGGGGGAAAACTCTTCCTCGTAAAACCGGAAGTGACGTCATTGGGAACAAAACGAAACCATTTGTACATAGGGAAAGCACGCAAAAACAGTATAGTGTGTGTGAAAATGTCGGAATTAAGCGACTATGATGCTGAGTCAGATGAAATGCCCATGATAAGAAGGTTGCACAATGTGCAACCTTACGATTTTGAGCCAGAATTCGTGTCTGAGGATGAAAATACCTCGGATTCATCAACCGATGGCGATGAGGAAGTTGAACGCGGTGCAGGTCATCGAAATTCTGAAAGTCACCAGCAACGCTGCAATATCTCGGTACATTTACACTAAGCGCGAAATGCAGTATATTCCGAATGAATGGACATGTTCTAATACTTGTACATTAATACGAGCGTCAGATTATAAGGACTTTATTTTTGCCGAAAAATAGACATTGAAAAAATATATTTTAGAGTCTAGTAAGTATAATTGATAAAAATAAATAAATGTAACAGCATCTAATTTCTATAGTATTCTATATACCATAAGTCCCCGCCGCCTCCAAAACAGTCTATAGTGGTGTATGAGATTCGGATTTGCAGTATGACACGCTCTCCACGTGCCGCCAAATAACAATATACCACACAGCGACTAATCAACTATTGCGGTGCCCTATTGAAGTACAGCCTAATCATGGTACAAACGTCGGTATATGACAAAATCACGCACCATTTAGGGAAACGTAGTTTTATGATATGCCTACATTTCCTGTATATTGCAATTCCGTGAGCGGTGCAATACCGCCGCGGCGAGCCGCGTATTGCACAAGACGGATATATGATGCGTGAGAAACTAGTTAGTTCATCGCGCACGAAGATGATCTAAATAATATAGTCAAATGTATTATGAGCACGACATAATGTATTATGTACATGTAGAGATCGAAAAAAACAGACCTAACAATTTTTTTATTTAGAATATAAAGTATATATATGCTTGTAAAGCACTTATTTTACTTACTGCATGAGGTAAAAGCCGTTATTGTTGTTGTTTTGCCATACAACATTACTGAACTAATATAACAGCTAGTAACATTATCAATTTTCTGCGTTTTAATAGACATCCATGAAACATTTTGTCATTATTTTCAAATCCAGAGACCGAGATATAACTCTATATAAATCTATAACACTACTGGCAGAAGAAGGTGTATAATTTAAAACAAAACAAAAAAAAAATACTACAAAATATATATTGAAACAACGACAGTGTTTATTTCACCGAATTCATTTACATTCATATGCTAAACCTTTTTAGCGATCTTTTGAAAAAGACGGCTACATTATATTAGCGCCGTTCACGTAAGACGCATGCATCTAATTCAACAGCTAAACAATCACGATGTACAGATCTAAGACTATATACCTTTCTACAATTTATCATACACATAGTCATACCCGAGGAATTGCTAAGATAACTGAACAAAAACTTCTATCTTACCTCATTTAATAATTTCTTCCTCAACGCCGGTCGAATCGGCGAATAAAACTTGCTCGGAGACGGCGGGGTTAGGCACTTCTAATTTTTGTAGGAAAATATTGTTGGTATCGCTGTTGTTCTTAATCTGCATGGCCGTCTGTCCTTCAAATTCAATGAAAATGAAACCAAAGGATGGATTTCCCACGAATCCAACTCAAAGTGTTTACTACAAACTCGCGCGTTTTTCGAAGGTTCCCATTTTTTTTGACCTGACGGGCGATTCTCGTCGACAGCGGTCCACCCACAATTCATATCTTAATCTATCATTAACCTGATTAGGAAAACGAAAAAAACTGATGTTATTAGATTGTCCTTTTTATGCACACTTTGACACCCAGCTACAGCACACGGCATTTTTGACACGTACCATAAAACTTAATCCTACATAGACAATACTATACAACTCAATGCGACACCGCTGATCGTTTGGTACCAATGACGTCACAGGATCACGTGACACTTACCTGTCTTCAAAAAGGGCGAAACTCAAGCGTGTGCGCTATGAGATAAAATTGCCTTCTGTGAGAAAACGGGACAACCAATAAGTGTAATATTTGAACAGATTGTATATTATATACATATATTTCAGAATATATGCTCAAAAAACACGCTAAATTTCACCTTTAAGTATAGCTTCTCGCATAATCTTTTCCAGCAATTTACATACTACTGATGCATTGTATGGTACAGCGATACACAATCATTATATAAAATATACTCGGCTTTACAATTGAATTCTCGTATATTGTAAATGGATTGTATGATCACTGATCAATGTGTTTTGCAGGCATCGATGATTGCATCGATCTCAGTGAAGCGTGTCCAATTATGATAGTATGTGTTGCTACTATTTAAAGTATTCACTCATACCTGTAGTGTGTGCCTGATGTTTTTTGTATTACATGTTCTCGTTTTATTTTATGATATGATTTAACCAGTGAACTAATAATCTTGTATTAATTCACGGATTTAACACTGACTCCTGCGGGGACTCCATGGTTTGGGTTGAAAAAGATTGTATGTTGTTCAAACTAAACAATGGGGCCCGTTGTCAGTCTTGTATAATATATTAAATTAGTGTGCATTATTAGTTCCCAGTACAAACTAGTAATTACCATATAAACTATTGTTTTACTACTGTTTCTCATCAAATTTATAAGTGTAAATTGAATAATTATTAACTTGCTTATCATTTCGTTGCAGGAATGATATGTCCTATGTTACTAATGGGTGCTTGATTGTTGGTTGTGCGAGTCGACATAGTGTGTGTGTGTGTGATGTTTTGTATTGCGTTTTCTAGTTAGATCTTATGATATGATTTAACACAGACTCCTGCGGAGACTCCATGGTTTGGCTTGAAAAAGCTTGTATGTTGTTCTAACTGAGCCACGGAGCCCGTTGTCAATCTTGTGCAATATATTAAATTGATGTCGATTATTAATTTGATATAATAATTATGGTGTGCGAGTCGACATAGTGTGTGCGTGCTATTTTTGTATTACGTTTTCTCGTTTTATTTTATGATATGATTTAACACAGACTCCTGTGGCGACCCGTGGTTTGGGTTGAAAAAGCTTGTAAAAACTGAGCCAGGGAGCCCGTTGTCAGCTTGTGTAATAGATTAAATTAATATGCATTATTGATGCAAGGTAATAATTACGTATATTGTGCGAGTCGACATAGTGTGTGCGTGATGTTGTTGTATTACGTTTTCTCGTTTTCTTTATGATATGATTCAACACAGACTCCTGCGGGGACCCATGGTTTGGATTGAAAAAGCTTCTACGTTGTTCAAACTGAGCCACGGGGCCCGGTGTCAGTCTTGTGTATTATATAAATAGGACACATGACGCTGGAAAAAATGAAGCATCGGAGAAAAAAAAAAAAAAAGCCTCGGTAGTTTCAGTTGTAATAAATATAACTAACGGAATTAACGCATTGATACCGATTTAATTAGTAGCCTTACTGTAAATTCTATTTGACTTCGTATCTTACGAATATGATGCTATTATTTTGTATCATGTCAGTCCTGAACTAATTCTGAAACTGATTGTTGACTGTTTATGCATCATTTAAATATTTAATGTTCGTTTTGTGTCGTTATTAATATGTTGTATTTACAGCCTAATAACTTGTATCTTGCAGTATAGTATAAATGTCTCAGGACGTTTCACTTTCTATAGTGACTGGACCAATCTATGAGTGCCACCAGTTTTTGTTTACTCACGTGGAAATGATACGAATATCTAAGGTTGACTAACGTTATATGCATCCTTGAACTTCTATTTACATATTTTGTAATGACTTTGTATTTTCTTCTTCATATTCCTATTCCATATAGACTCTTAGTCAAGCTGACTACTTCTTATGTTCTATATTTCCTTTCGTTAGTACTGTGCTACGTTCCAACGTGTGTGCTTCCCAGCAGCATCTCACCCTATACTCTTCCTGACGGTAGAATAACTTAAATGTATATTGAAACTGCCCTATATAGGGTGAGAATAGGTTTTTTACCCCTGTACAATCAAGAGTTAAGGGTTCCAGATGCCTAAACATTTTTGAATTAGTTACTTGGATGGCGTTTATACTATTCAAATCTGGCGATATTGAGCTTAATCCAGGACCCGATACATATATTCCCAATATTGATGAATTCAGACAACACTTATCGATAGTTCACTATAATGTTCAAAGTTTTCTGCATAAAAGAGATATTCTGTATGCTGAGTTGAGTCATTTTGATATACTTGCATTTACCGAAACATGGTTAAGTGCTACTATATCAACTGATGATATTTTATTTACGAATTTTAGTACCCCATTTCGGAGAGATAGACCATCCGACAATCATGGTGGAATTATTGTTTACGTAAATAATAATTTAAATGCCACAAGACGTAATGATCTTGAACTACCCAATATTGAGGGCATATGGTTGGAAATACGTTCACATAATAAGAAAATACTATTTGGAACATTCTATAGACCTCCAAATTCAAATGTTCACATACTTTCATGTATTGAACAATCTATAGGATTAGCCATCGAAACAAACATATCTGACATAATCATAGCAGGTGATTTTAATCTTGATATGAATAAACCGCAATCCGTAAATAAACCTTTTTTAAATCAAAACGTAAGATACCATTGCCCTATTTTCTGTTGTTATAAATACTCTAAACCGAAATATAATGCATACAAACGTACAATATGGCAATATGACAGAGGCGACTACGAATCTCTTCTAGCTGACACATTACATTCAAACATTCTTCTGATTGGTGGAAAACATTGAAATATTTTATAAGTCCAAACAATCGTTCGTCATCTATTCCCCAGTTAAATCATAATGGAAATACATACACAGACAACAAAGACAAGGCGAATTTATTAAATATTTTTTTCAAAACGCAATCTAATTTGAATGACACTAACAAGACACTTCCAGTTTTTGATTTTGATCCTAGAAGGCCAACGCTAAGCAGGATTAACATAACACCGATTGAAGTCAAATCTGTTTTGCAAACCTTAAAGCTAGGCAAGGCAGTAGGGCCAGTTAATATTAACAACAGAGTACTTAAAGAACTAGCTTCCGAATTAGCTTCGCCATTATCAACTCTTTTTAATAGGTCTTTGGCTATTAGCAAAATTCCTTCTCAGTGGAAGATAGCCTATGTATGTGCGGTTCTTAAGAAAAATGACCCCTCAGAATTAGCCAACTATCGACCTATTTCACTCCTCAGTACACTAGACAAAGTTATGGAAAAAATTATCCACAAACATGTTTTTATTTTTTTTCTCTCAAATCATGTCATAACTGCTCTCCAATCGGGTTTCGTTCCTAAAGACTCTACAGTGAATCAATTAGTTGATATATATAATACGTTCTGCAAAGCTCTTGATGATGGCAAAGAAATTCGAGCAGTCTTTTGTGATATTTCTAAAGCTTTTGATAGAGTTTGGCATAAAGGATTGATTTTTAAATTACAGACAGTTGGTATAACGGGATCTCTTCTACTGTGGTTTTCGGACAACCTTCAAAATCGCAAACAAAGCGTTATACTACCTGGTGAAATCTCCGATAGTGGAAACATAAATGCTGCAGTGCCTCAGGGATCTATATTGGGACCACTGTTATTTCTTGTTTACATTAATGACATTGTTGATAATATTAACTCAACTATCAAATTATTTGCCGATGATACAAGTCTTTACGTTATAGTTGACTCTCCAAATATCGCTGCAACCATAATAAAAAATGACCTGCTAACAATACATGATTGGGCGGACAAATGGTTGGTAGATTTTAATCCCAACAAAACAGAAACACTCCTAATCTCCAGGAAAATAAACAAACCATTGCATCCTCCTCTAATGATGAACGCTGTTATTATTGCAGAAGTCGAAATGCATAAACATTTAGGTCTCTCATTTTCAAGTAATGGTACATGGAATCACCACATAGATGCTATTAAAGAAAAGGCATGGCAACGCGTAAATGTAATGAGAACATTAAAATTTAAGTTAGACAGAAAATCTCTGGAAAAAATATACTTTACATTTATTCGTCCGACTCTTGAATATGCCGACGTTGTATGGGACAACTGTACTAAAGCGCAAGAGCATGAATTAGAGAAAAATCAATATGAGCCTGCCAGAATTGTGACAGGAGCAACCAAACTGGTATCCCTAGTAGCCCTTAACCGCGAAACGGGATGGGAATCTTTGAAAGCTAGAAGACGAAAGCATAGGCTTATATGATATTATAAAATGAACGCAAACTTAACTCCTGCCTTTTTGTCATCCCTTGTCCCAGATAACGTTGGCAACCTCTTAATTACAATTTAAGAAACGCTGGAAACGCAAGAATAGTCCACTGTAATTCACAGCTTTATGCCAATTCTTTCCTCCCATCTACAATCCGTGAATGGAATGAACTTCCCCCATCGGCGAGAAATTCCGAGTCTATTAGTGTTTTCAAATCTAGACTGGATAGTAATAGGACTACTGTTCCACAATACTACTTTACTGGTAATCGGAAGGCCCACATTCTCCACACTCGCCTTCGCACTCACTGCATCAGCTTAAATCAACATTTATTTTCAAAAAACATTGTAGAAAGTCCACTATGTGTATGTAGATCATTAGAAGACACGATTCATTTCCTATTGCACTGTCCACTATATACTCCCGAGAGAATAGTAATGAATAATGAGTTACTACACTTAATCGACGAAATAACACTAGACACCCTACTTTTTGGTGATGAAACACTTTTTCTAGACGTAAACACACAAGGTTTCAAAATAGTCCAAAAATATATTCTCAATACGAAACGGTTCCTGTAAATTGCATGCACTTAACTTTAGGAATTTGAGAAAATTAAATTTGCTAAACAGTATGCCAATCTGAAAATTCGCTATCATGCTCCCTACAAGCTGAATCTGCCACTATAACAATACATTAGTATGGGGATAAGGGCCTATATGTTTGCTGAGGAACGTCGCACACACACATTCTCTCTCTCTCTCTCTCCTTACATTTCTATATTTCTTGTAATTATATATTAAACACTTAACTAGCCATTTGATTTCATGTACTGTGCTATCACGAATAATTTAACTTAATGTGCAATGATCAAGGAGACAGATATATACAAGCGTTTTGCTTTCTTCTGGATCCTAATTCACTGTTAACTATTACATAATTGTATGTCTATATAACACAAACTGTATAATTGTGAATAAAATAGTGTTTAAGCCAACGACACTGGTCGATAATTCCTTGGTTCAGAAGTTTTACCATTTTTGAATATACATGTCACAATTGCCATCTTCCAGTCATCCGGTACTGTTCCTTCTTGAATGGATTTTCTAAATATATTATGAAGGGGCAAGTATAACAAACTGATCTGCACATTCCTTTAATAACATTGGATGGCAGTTGTCAGGTCCACAAGCTTTTGATGTGTTCACAGATTTAAAAAGTTTCAAAACCTTATCTGGGGTCACGTTTATACTATATATGTTGAAATCAGGATTTACCCTTTCCTCAAAGTGTGGTAATGGATCGAGAGTCTCCTTCCATAGTAAAAAAAGATGCAAAAAAAATCATTTAAGCGTTCAGCCTTATCAGAGTCCTCCGTTACTACATTCCCCTTTTCATCTTTCAAATCAGGAATGCCACCTTTAGACTTAGTTTGTTGACGTACATACCCCCAAATCGATTTTGGGTTTACTTTTGCATTCTGAGCAATGTCCTTTTCATCTATGCCTTTTCTATTATTTACAGTTATTCAAGTTGTACATAAACACACCCTTCACCAATTACACTGAGAAATAGCCTAATAAATTGGCTCCTATGCAGTTTTTTTTTATTATTCTGACGTTCTATGTAACTGCATATACTCGCCAATACGAAAAAATTCAAAAGAGCATTAAACGTGTATTTTAACACACTAACTGAGAAACAGAGTGGACAGTTATTATTTAATTATTACAACTAACCGTTACTGAATAGTATTAAAAAGCAATACGGCGCCTCATACATGTTCACCTTCATATGCATACCATCTTCGGGATAGCTAAACATTTGGTGTAAGTAATAGATAGAGTCAGTGCCCTATATGTTTCAATTTTCATCCCAGATAGAGTCTGGTCTCAGTGAGTCAAACTGGTTTATTTAAACACCGAGATGGGTGTAACCCATTGAGAAACGAGCTGAGACAGACTCTACATTTGTTTGTAGTAGTGACCCAGTCCGTACTCTAACTTCTATTTATCGGACGTAAGAGTATGGTAAAGCGCGGCCCTTTGTTTGTTCTGAATTAAACGATTTAATGCATTCATCAAAGACAATTTCACCGACCATACTAATACAAGAAAATGTTAGTTTACCCATTTTTGGTTCAATTCATAATTTTGCATTGCAGAGATGTTGAGATTTTATTTTATTTTCAGTAGGTGATAAAACTTGTGTTACTCGGTTTTTATCCTTAGGTTCTAGAGTAAAATAAAAATCTTTGGCAGAGTAAAAGATGATAATTTTGAAGATTTTGATTTTAAAAGATACATATATTGAATCAATTTGCATAAATGTGCTTGAAATATGCAGGGTTTTAAAAGAATCACACTGTAAATACCTTAATTTTAACAGTAAACTTGGTTGAACATCAAGGATAAAGACCGAGTTTATCACCTACCAGAATGTATTGGGTAGGTCTTATTTCTGGTCAATGATTGGTCAGTTTTTTTGATGATGCTCTATCAAAATTATGAATGGTAAAACTTGCGAGATAATCCTTTACTGCGTAAGCAGAAGCGACACGTCGGTCGTGAAAGATGCACCGAACATCTCTTCATTGGGAGAAAACTAACGCTATATTACACTGAATGTCATATCATTTCAATTTTAATCCGAAGGATTGACTTATTGACTGGGGTTCTAGTCCAAAAAGAGACATTGGGTGCGTTCAGGGTTCTCCCATCGGTTACCGAAAGCACTCTCGGTAACCATCGGCTACCATCGGTCACCGTCGTCAGCCGTTGGTTCGCCGATAGGTAGAACGTTGGTAATCAATATTTCCGCGACTCTACGCCTGAGGTAGTATCGATGGTACCAAATGTTACCATCGGTGGCCATTGGTAACACAAAGTTAACCAACGTGGTGGCCGATGGGAGAACCCTGAACGCACCCAATGTTTTACGTTTTAGTCAACATTTTTAATACCGGTCACGTGCCAGATTTAATAGACCAAGTTTGCTGATTTTGTGTTAGAGTAAATGTTTACTAGAGACACGTTACCTGAGATCGACGGGAATAATGGAGATTTAGTCTGTATGTTATTATGTTTAGCCGGACTGCGTAGCAAATCCAAACAATCGTGAACACTCGTCCAATCCCGTCATTCTTCGGGATCAAGCGTCGTGTTATATCGAGCTTCGGTATGTTCAAAATCTTGACATTTTGTTAGCCGGAAGGCAACGACACAGACAATAGTGCAATGTTGCTATGTAAACAATATAGCCGTGTTGATGTATAAGTTGCGTTGAATGGAGAGAAATGTAACTAATGTTGTAATAACTTGTAGTTCAATCCATTTGCATATGTTTGTATAAATATTGTGATTGAATTGATGTATTGTAACATATCTGCAATAAAATATTATTATTTTTTATTTTAATAAATTGCGTTGAATGTTTGATTTTTACAATGCAGATGAAGGTTTCATCACTGCTTTCATGTAAAGAAAGTACTGATGGAGCAGTCGGCTGAATGACATTGCAAAATTTGGATGATATAACTTTGATTTTGAATGCAAATCTGTTTTGGCGTGAATCTAAGGCGCGGTGATGTAACCAATATGGAAATCTCGAGTAATGCTGCGAAGCAGTTTACGAGATGTTGCGAATGAAATCCAAACTTATAAGTCTGTCCGTCTATGCGTTTTGACGTTTCGGTTCAAGTGTTTGGCTAAAGTTTTTGTTTTTCTTCAGTTCTCAAAAACAAATTGTCGGACAGCTTAGAAACTTCGCACACGTCTTCATTATCTTACACGATGTTGTATAACAAAAACCATAAATCTGTCAAGCAGTGTACTTGACTTATCCCACTTCATAACATAGATTTTTTCATTTAAAATGTTGAATTCGCAATCCGGTGTGAGCGCCACTGTTGGTGTTTTTATAATAAGTTAAGAATGGCATACATGGATATAGAGAAAAAAGATGATGAAGACCTTTAATGAGCATGAACAAAAAATGATAAAATGAACATGAATTTGAGGAAGTTCTACCCCTCTGCCATCCCCTCCAACGGGATCTGCAGTGGTCCTATCATTTGCCCCGTAACCAAATGGGGCCCCCGGAACCACACGGGGCGAATCATGATGAGACGTTGTTCATAAATAACACCATTGTAATGCAATCAATATTTAATTTTAATTTGATACCAAACACAGTTCGATATACTGAAAGAATTAAATAAATTCCGTATTTATAAAGATATAAATCTGTTATACATTGCAATATGACGCAGTTTTTCTACACAATTTGCAATTGTTCAATGACTAATATTAATTACAAGAATATAATAATGCATATTTGATATTTTGCACATTACTAAATGTTATATTGAACCAATAATGTTTTTAAACCTGTGGTAGAATAAGAAGAAAAACACGAAAACCCAAAACATTAGTTAATTATATGAAAGCAGGATTAAAGTCAAAATGATACTGAATTATTAAATCCAGACGGCAATTTTATGCTACATACAACTTTCAAGATTGCCATGTGTCCCTTTAAGACTTGCCCTGTATTAGAAGACACTGTTAATGTTCCATCTATATCTATGACTATTTAACGTTTTAAATTGGTCAGTCATTTCATACTCCTTTATTTTTATATTTTCAAACAAATTAGAGCCCAAAGCCTGATGTACTCCCTTTATGGCACGGCTTTGTTATTTTTCATCGTGACTGTCCAATTTTATTGTATCATACAAGTATATATGTTTCCTTGTATATATGTTGTGCTCATGTGCATATGCTCTACATAAGAGAGGTTATAGCGGTGTGTCGCATACCAAAATAAGGTCACAGTGACCTTGACCTGTGTCATAGAAAATGTTCCGACAATATTAATGCTTGTCCGGGCCATATTTTCAATACTATAAGACTTTGAGATACCAAACTTGGTATGTGGATACATCTTGGGATAGCGGGGTGTCGCGTGACCTTGACCTGTGACCCTTGTTATAGAAAATGCTTGTCCGGACCGTATATTCAATACTATAATACTTAGAGACACCAAACTTGATACTTGAATACATCTTGGGATAGCGATCTGTCGCATACCAAAATAATGTCACAGTGACCTTGACCTGTGACCTCTGTCATAGGAAATGTTCCGAAATGTTTGTCCGGGCCATATTTTCAATACTATATGACTGAGATACCAAACTTGGTATGTGGATACATCTTGGGATAATGGTGCGTTACGTACCAAAATAAGGTCACTATGCCCTTGACCTGTGACCTCTGTTTTTTCAATACTATTAACACTTAGAGATACCAAACTTGGTATTTGAATATATCTTGGAACAGCGGTGTGTCACATACAAAAATAAGGTCATTGTGACCTTGACCTGTGACCTCTGTCATAGAAAATGTATAGAAAATGCTTGTCCGGACCGTTTTTTTCAATACTATAAAACTTAGAGATACCAAACTTGGTATGTGAATACATCTTGGGATAGGGGTATGTCGCGTACCAAAATAAGGTCATTGTGACCTTGGCCTGTGACCTCTGTCATAGAAAATGCTTCTCTGGACCGTATTTTCAATACTATAACATTTAGAGATACCAAACTTGGGATGTGGATACATCTTGGGATAGCGGTGTGTCGTGACCTTGACCTGTGACCTCTGTCATAGAAAATGCTTGTCCGGACCATATTTTCAATACTATAACACTTACAGATACCAAACTTGGTATGTGAATACATCTTGGTATAGCGGTGTGTTGCGTACCAAAATAAGGTCGTTGTGGCCTTGATCTGTGACCTCTGTCATAGCAAATGCTTGTCCGGACCGTATTTTCAATACTATAACACTTAGAGACATCAAACTTGGTATGTGAATACATCTTGGGATAGGGGTGTGTCGCATACCAAAATAAGGTCATTATGACCTTGACCTTGATCTTTGACCTCCATCATAGAAAATGTCTGGACAATGTTTGTCTGGGCCGGTGGGGGACTATGGATTGCTCTGCAATTCTTGATGCTCTTGTTTACATAGTTATATAGGAAAAACTATTTGCAACTTTTCCTTAAGACAACTTACAGAACTGTTACGCTTCATGTCTTGTTGATCCGAAGTAATAATCAGGTTGAGTAAAAATTCACAATGGCCACCACAACTAAAAATTGATCTTTAAAGTACTACTTTGTGGCAATTAATTTTCGAAAACCGGAAGTGGTATTGATTTGGAACTTTTATCAAAATGAATGTCATGATATATTTTTTATCCTAAACAAAATTCCATTTGATTCGACTTCAAAACACTTGACGGAATTTCATGAAACGGATTTTTATGAAACGTCATAGGAATGTTGCTCTTAGTGTCTAGTTGATCCTAGCAAAATTTCAGGTCGGCCGGAAATTCAAGATGGCCGCCACGGCTAAAAATAGATTTTTAAAAGACAAGTTTGTAGCGACTACTACTTCAAAACTGTAAGTGATATTGATATGGGACTTTTTCTAAAATGATCAGCATGACATGATGCTGATCCTTGTCGAAAATCATTTTGGTTCGACATTAAACATGGCTGCCAGCGGCCATCTTTGTTTACATAGAGTAATACAGTAAAAACTTGGCCGCCATGGCTAAAAATAGGTTTTTAAGAGACAAGTTTGTAGCGACTACTTCTTGAAAACTGTAAGTGATATTTTCTAAAATGATCAGCATGACATGATGTTGAACCTTGTCGAAAACCATTTGATTTGACTTTAAACATGGCTGCCGGCGGCCATTTACATAGAGTTATACAGTAAATACTTGTAGTTGATTCTAATAAAATTTCAGGTCAGCTCGAAATTCAAGATGGCCGTAAGAATCGACACTTCCTCACATACTAGTCAAACTCCCAGTGGGATTCAAACGTGTAGAGCTGAGAGTCGATGGTTTACAATGCAACATCGTTAACCATTCGGCTATGGAGGAGGAGCGCCGACAAGAAATTTAAAAGTAAAAATGTCAAGGGGCCTTAACTCCATCAATAATCAACGAACCTGAAAAAAAGCAATAGGCACAACTAGAAATCGCAGCAATGCTTCCTGCTAACATGGCGTTAACAAAAAAAAAAAAAGTAATTAAAAAGAAATTCAAATAAAAAATAATAAAGATCAAAAAAAAATAAAAAAATAATACAAATTAAAAAAAATATAAAAATAAAAAAACATCAATAATAAAACAACAACAAAAATAATAATAATAAAAACCAAAAAAAAAAAGTTATATAAAAATAAATAAATATAATACTTAAAACAAAATTATAAAAAAAATAAATAAAATAAATAATATTTAAACAAAAAAATATACTAATGATAAAAAAAGAGGTAAACAAATCTGGTAAAGTTTGGTAAAGATCAGATGAAAAAGTCCAATCGTATTAACGAGGCAAAATATAGCATTTTTAACGAAATCAAGGGCCATAACTCCGCTGTTATTTGTCCGATCTGGCTCGTCCGAGCTTTCATTGACATTAACAATATGGTAAAGTTTGATAAAGATCGGATGAAAAATAAAGGCCCTATTGTCTTAACGAGGCAAACTACAGCATTTTTAACTAAATCAAGGGCCATAACTCTGCTGTTACTGGTCCGATCTGGCTGTTTTTAAAACTTGTCCAAGCTTTCATTGACATTAACAATCTGGTAAAGTTTGGTAAAGATTGGATGAAAAATGAACGCTCTGTCGTCTTAACGAGATAAAAGTTAACCGACTGTCGGACGACGGACAACTCATCATCCCTTATAGGCCCTTGGCCAGTAGAGCTAAAAATGGGAAAATTAAGTGTTGTGTGAGACGTACAAGATGGCCTGTATTTCTCTACATTAATATTAATGGCTGAACAAATGCAATTGATGTAGAAACAAGAGGCCCAAGAGGGCCTGTGGACGCTCTACTGGCTAAAGATAAAGTTTATGTATAAGGGGTCATAAGTCTTTCAAAAATCATTCAACCAGAACATGGCAATGACAGGTGCAACTAGACTTAGTACTGATCATTCTCGCCAAGATTCGCTGAAATCTGGACAAAGTTTGTGTATTAAAACATTTAAAGCGTCAGAACTCTGCAAAAAACTATTCAACCGAAATATGGCGATGATATGCACAACTAGGCTTGATACTGATCATCCTTGTCAAGTTTCGTCTATATCCAGCCAGGGGTTCAGGAGAACTAGCCCGGAAAAAATTTGAGGTATCAAAATCCTTTAAAGGGCCATAACTCTGCCAAATATCTGTAAATCGCAACGTGAAGATGAAATGCACAACTAGGCTTGTTGCTGATCATCCCTGTAAAGTTTCATTGAAATCTGGCGAGGGGTTCAGGAGAAGTAGATCAGACAAAGTTTGTGTATTAAAAACCTTTAAAGGGCCAAAATTCTGCCAAAAAAAATCATTCAACCGGAATACGGCAATGATTTGCACAACTAGACATGGAATTGATCATCCCTAAAAAGCTTCGTTTAAATCCGGCCAGGGGTTCAGGAGAACTAGTCAGAGCAAGGTTTGTGTATTAAAACCTTTAAAGGGCCATAACTTTGCCAAAAATCATTCAACCGGAACACGGCGATGATTTGCACAACTAGACATAGAATCGATCATCCCTAAAAAGTTTTGTTTAATCCGGCCAGGGGTTCAGGAGAACTAGTCAGAACAAAGTTTGTGTATTAAAACCTTTAAAGGGCTATAACTACGCCAAAATCATTCAACTGGAATACGGTGACTATGTACAACTAGGCTTGGTACTGATCATCCTTGCAAAGTTTCAATGAAATCTGGCCAAATGAAGGTCCTTTCGTCTTAATGAGGCCAAGATATAGCATATCTCCGAAAATCAAGGGCCATGACTCCGATGTAAATGGTCCAATCTGCTTGTCCAAGCTTTCATTGATATTAACAATCTGGTAAAGTTTCTTAAAGACCAGATGAAAGATGAAGGCCCCATCGTCTTAACGAGGCAAAATATAGGATACTAACTAAATCAAGGGCTATAACTCCACTGTTACTGATCCGATCTGGCTGGTTTTCGAACTTGACCGAGCTTTTATTGATATTAACAATCGGGTAAAGTTTCATAAAGATCGCATGAAAAATGAAGGCCCTATCATCTTAAAGAGGCAAAATATAGCATTTTAAACTAAATCAAGGGCCTTAACTCATCTGTTACTCGTCCGATCTGGCTGGTTTTCGAAATTGTCCGAGCTGTCATTGATATAAACAATCAGGTAAAGTTTTAAAAAGATCAGATGAAAGATGAAGGCCCTATCGAATTAACGAGGCAAAATATAGCATTTTTAACTAAATCAAGGGCCATAACTCCGCTGTTACTGGTCCGAACTGGCTGGTCTTCGAAATTGTCCGAGCTTTCATTAATATAAACAATCTGGTAACGTTTGGTAAAGATCGAATGAAAGATAAAGGCCCTATCGTCTTAACGAGTCAGAATATATCATTTTCAACTAAATCAAGGGTCATAACTCCGCTGTTAATGTTCCGATCTAGCTGGTTTTCGAACTTGTCCGAGCTTTCATTTATATAAACAATCTGGTAACGTTTGGTAAAGATTGGATGAAAGATGAAAGCCCTATCGGCTTAACTAGGCAAAATATAGCATTTTTAACTAAATCAAGGGCAACAACTCCGCTGTTAATAGTCCGATTTGGCTGGTTTTCGAACTTGTTCGACTTTTTTCTGATATTAACACACTATGCAAGTTTGGTAAAGATCAAATAATAAATGAAGGTGCTAGAGTGTTCACAATTCTTAATATGGCATTTTTCCGCAAAACAAGGGCCACAACTCCGGTGAAATTTATCCGATCCTGCTGGTTTTCGAACTTGTCCGAGCTTTCATTGATATTAACAACCTGTTAAGTTTGGTAAAGATCGGATGAAAAATAATGGCCCTATCGTGGCAACAAGACAAAAGTTAAAAACGGACGACGGACAACTCGCCATCCCATAAAAATAGATTTCAGATCCCAAACACATACTGAGACAACTTACGGGAAGGTATTTCATATGAACAAGGCACCTTTAATTAAAAACCTTTTAATAACATTAGAAATAATATATTTGTTTTAAAATACATGACAGAGACTGATGTAAATTTGATGTGATATAAATCTGATGTGATATAAAAATTATCATGAACAATAGCAAATACTCATTTACTTCACATGTGACACACTTTCTCTTAAAGGGACTGGAGGCGACCTGGAAGAGTGATTGGTGTCAATCAAATACAAATGAAAACCCTCATAGTATAATTTATTTTCATTTCAAATATGCATAGGCATTAAATTATATTGCATGTATCGCTCAGTTGTCTAGGTCCCGGGTTTTAAACAAAAACCAACATTCTACTGGATGCTCATTTTATTATCATAAAACAGAATTCAAATAAAGTAAGCATTTAAACCTTAACCCGCTAAGCACGACTATAATAACCTTTGTGTCCATTGTAAACCCAGATCAGCCTTCGACTATCTCAGGTTAAGGTTTAATAACTGTTTATGAAATTGTTTGGTCTGGAAATCTCGATGACTTAGCTGGTGCTTGTTCATTAATCATAAATATTGGTTTAAAAGGGGTTATATTGCTAACAGTTGTACATTTTGTTCAAATAACATGTTCTTCAATCACAAAAGAGGAATTTATAAGAGCCTTAAAGGTGAGTCATCTAGTTTTCCAGAGTTTACTATATCATTAACAATAATTTAACCGTACAGAACACTCGACATAATTTCGTGCATATGTACAGTGAATATAAAACTGAAACATATTAATAAGGTTTTATTCGTATTTGGATCGATGCCTATACTACTTCCAGATCGCCTGCAGATCCTTTTAATATCTGACATTATAAAAGTATCATAAAATATTATACACTTGTAAAAAGTCACAAAACATATATTTCATATTTACAAAAAGAAATACATTTTACAATATTATATTTTGATCGGTTAGTTTTTACATGATTTATTTTTATTTTTATTTGAACTTCCGAATAGTGAGAATAACTCTCGGAAAATGCTGATGCTCTGTTCAAGGAAATTAAAGGTAAGGATATCGATTTGAGATAATAAAAAATTCACCAAAATAAAACAAACACGATACCGATATAATTGATTTAAAGTCAACATTTGGTAAGGCACACATCATATCTAGGACAGATTAACAGCAGCTTGGTCTTAAATGTAAGGAACTATCAACCACTCACACACAACATATATTTAACCTAATTAATAAATAAATGTTGAACAGAGCCTATTAAGTGCGTCAAGGTCAGTCACTGTGCCTTCTTTTGGTTTTGAGTATATTACTCATCAAAGTATGTATAGAGTTGTATACGTGAAGTGACTGAATCTAATAGTGCCTTAAGTAGGAATTAAGCTGAATAGTGTCTTAGGAACTTTGCTTAACATATGTCGTTAACCAGAGTAAGTCCAAAAAGAAGGTCAAGGTCAAGCAGAATTTACCTTAATATGATCTAGGAGTTTGGCTTAACATGTATGTTAACCAGAATAAGTCCATAAAGCATGTCAAGTAGGAATTATGCTTAAAAGTGTCTTAGGAACTGACTTAACATACATGTTAACCAGAATAAGTTTAAAGAAGGTCAAGGTCAAGCAGGACTGACCTTAATAGTGTAATAGAAATTGAGCTTAAGACATATGTTAACCAGAATAAGCCAATAAAGAGGGTCATGGTTAAGTAGAATTAACGTTAATAGTTTCTTAAGCTCAACATATACGATAACCTGAATAAGTCCATAAATAAGGTCATGGTCAAGCAGAACTGACCTTTATAGTGTCTTAGGAAGTCAGATTAACATTATGTTAAAGGGACAATGTCCGTAACATTTAGCTTATAAAACACAAAATAATTACGTCAACAAAACACCAGCCATTATTGAATATCTACTAAATAAAAACAAGATTGTTTGATGGAATCAATTCAATAGCGGCATAAAAAAAAGAAGAACTGCTTTGTATGGCTGAACTCGTGTGATAAGGCGAAACTTTGTAAGTTTACAAATAATAAATAACTCTTTTTTTTTTCAAGCTCACAAATGTTTTACTACAACTTATCTGGGTCTTTGCTCATGTTTTAATGTATAATATTTCACTGGATGAAAATCAGAGTTATTTGCTTATGCTCAATATCTGCTTGCTTACGGACAGTGCCCCTTTAACCAGAGCATGTCCAAAAAAAGAGGTCAATGTCAGTGATGATGAAGATTCTATGGAAATGAGTCTACCATATTACTCATCAACATGTTTTTATATAGAATTTTGAAGACTTGGTCTAAAGTTTTATGCTGGTTTTGTTGCTTTACTATACAACACCAAAGTATAATTTTCTTTTAAAGATTTGTGATTGTTTCGTTAAGTATTCCCTAGCGACCATATACTGTTCAGGAGACATGTTCTTGGTTTAAAATAAGTAAAGAATTATCATTTAAGATTACTGGTCTATAACATTTTCAAAATCCTAAATGTATTAATTTACGAACAGTTGAAATTCCAGACCTATTGAAAGTAAATTTCATACTATATCTATTCAGTATACAGATAACCGGAACAATCAGGATGCAAATGTAAACATTATTCTTCAAAAAGATGACACAACAATCAAGGCTTGAGATGTCACAAACCCTCTTGATCAAAGGTGTTAATTGGGATTTTTTTTTGAGATTAAAGAGGTCATGTGAGACAACAAGTTTGATAATATGTTCCTCTAAAACAGTCAGATAAAACCACTGGGTAAATATCCATATCAAAGTTAGAGAATTCCTACAGATCACAATCATCATTTATTGTGCCATAGGAAATTCTTAAAACTGGTCCAATAGTTGCTGTCATGGTACAGATACGTCATGGAATGTTGGAGGGACGGCTGTAGAGTGTCTTTCTGGTACTCAAACTGCCACAGCACTATGGCCCAGACTATGGCACCAAACCACCGGAACGTGTCACCTTTTGGTTGAGGAATATAACCTCGCTTGACTGCCATTTTAGCAAGTCCATAGAGGACTCGTGATAAAAGGTACAGGTTTATCTGAAATGAACAATTATTAAAACAAATACAGTAAACCATATCAGTCACAAAATGTTGCTCATTACTGGAGATTTACTACAAAATCATTTTTGTTCAAAGAGTAGTTTTGAAGTTTTGGGTATCCATTGCAGGTAGAAAATCCAACCCAAAGTAAAACTGTTCTGATCAGAATCAAGGCTACACAAGAAAAGCCAAATCAATGGATGACAGCATTTCACAGTGCTCCGTTAAGTTACTTTACTGTATATCGAGTTACATTTTCCTTGTATAATGAATGAATGGTGTTTTATGGCACGTCCACACATAAATAGGTCATATTGTGCGCAAAAACTGATGAGTCATGAAAGAATGAAGTAGTAATTAAAAATAATGTAAACGTATAAAGATAAAACTATCTACAAATAAGGGATGATATGGTAGCAATATAAACTATGTATATATGTAAATCAACAAATGAACGCCAACGGGCTTGTAAACAAGTTAATATATAGAGGAAAATATTATATTGATTAATCATTTATAAAGTCTGATTTCTTTAAGGAAATCTAAAACAAGACTATAATCTATAGTATCAAATAACTCTTTGTCGCATAGAATCAAAGTCTACACATTCCAACAAGATATGTTTGACTGTTAACGGTGCAAAACAGGGTATACATTCTGGCAACTGCTCACCTTGCAATATATATGAATGAGTACAGCATGTATGCCCTATCCTGACCCTGGCTAGGACAACTTCCTCTCGACGAATGAGTCTACTAGAAGGACGCTATTCTACGAGTAACGGTTTAATGGAATGGAGTTTATTGTTCACCGACAAGTCCCAAGCGGCTTGCCAAGAGTTGCATATATATGTGTTGACACAACTTTTAAAATCAGTATAAGGTAATTTGGTATTAGATATATGTAAACCTAATGCTGCCTTAGCAGCACTATCAGCCCTATCATTACCACGTATTCCTACATGGAAGCCAACAGAAAATAATAACATTATCAACTATAAGAGAATTGTACTTTTCTATAAGTTGAAGCACAACTGGATTATCATGTTTCATATTACCCAGTGCTTGAAGAGATGAAAGGGAATCAGAAAAGATTACGAAATGGTCATCATCAGATTACTGAATAAAACTTAAGGCAAAATAGAGGCCTTGTCAGGCAGGTGGCTCTTTATGCTATGTTTGTGAACAACCGCTGCTGCAGCTACCTTGTCTCCATCTTTAGAACCATCTGTGTATATATGTTGAAAGTTACTGTATTTCGATTTAATTTCATTAAATTTGCTTTGAAAGATAGTAGGATCTGTAATGGATTTGTTATTATTACAAAGATCAAAAATAATTGTATAAAGGATCCGAGAAAAAGTGTAGTGTTGTACTCATACATGTGATATTTTCAGGAGGGTTACCAGGGAGATTTGACTTTTTTTCAGGGAGATTTGACAAAATTCAGGGAGGTTTTTATACTAAAATTTTTAACGCGTACCGGTATATTTTTTTTCTGATATAAACCTTAATAAAGGGAGTAAATCAGCATAAAAACATGATATTTTATACATACAATAGTTGAATCTGTTTATTTCATGTTAGCATAGCATATAATCAAGTATAGCATGTAATTAAACACTTTATATAGACTCTGTCCACTTTTTAACCACTAATTACAACAAGACTTGGCTGCTGCCAGCATCACCTTTTAGTTAATGATGATCATTAATCTGCTTTCATAAACATACCATAAAATAACATCATTTAAATCTGCTAGGGTATATATCTTGAGACTCTGTCCACTTTTTAACCACTAATTACAACAAGACTTGGCTGCTGCCAGCATCACCTTTGTCGGTTGAAAGTCTACACAATTGTTCACATTATTAAACTTGGCACTCATCAATATTATATACCAAATATCAATCGATGCCGAATTCGCTAATTACAACCCCACTTACAGTCGGTGTATTCCTTAATCCTATCATAATCAACCTCCCATGGACATTACAGGTATCGCCGCCACGTGTCATAAACAAACAATCCAATCATTATTTTCACACAATTAACCAATTACCTGACATGCTAATCCTTTTAATTACCCGCCCAGGGGCAATGTTTTCACAGATATAGATAAGACGGCAAGTGTTTATTCTAGATCATTCGGAAAACTCGGTCTTGATCCAATAAATCATAGCAATTACCCAAAAGGATTCGCAAATAGCGAAATTTTGTAACTCGGCGGAAAATACCGGGAGAAATGGAGCTCCCGGCGGGAGGCCGGGAGATCCCATGAAATTCCGGGAGAAATTAGCTCCCGGCGGGAGATATCACATGTATGTACAGTACTGATAATGTGGAGTTCGGTTTCCATAATATAACTGTAACCTTTTTTTTATTTACAATTATTAAAACTTAAACGCAAGACCTATAATTTCATAACTAAGACAAGATAAAGATCTCAAATGATTAACTGAAATTACCTGTTCATTAACTTTATTATAGTTTCCGAACACAAAGTAACCACCAATGAAGGCTGCTATCAAGGAATGCATCTGGGATTTCTCAGTCTGCATATGCTCCATCATGTTAGTCAAACTTTTGTAGATGAACACAAAGGCGGCTAGATTCCTTGAATGGGTTAAAGTTGCTTCAAATATAGCTTGGACTTTTTTTGACAAGCTGGAAAAGAGTGAAGAAAATTCAAGTGATCCCATGAATGCTACCATTAAGCATATTCATAAAGTAAATATTAAAATCCTACACAGATTTAAAATGAATACAGGTACTGCTGTGCAAATATTCTATACATGTACTGCAAATATTCTAAACATGTATTGTGAATATTCCGTGTACTGCATTTATTCTATACATGTACTGTTAATATTCCATTTAGTGCAAATGTTTTATACATGTACTGTTAATATTCCATTTAGTGCAAATATTCAATACCTGTACTGTTAATATTCCATTTAGTGCAAATATTCAATACATGTACTGCAAACATTCCATGTAGCGTAAATATTCTATACATGAACTGTTAATATTCCATTTAGTGCAAATATTCTATACATGAACTGTTAATATTCCATTCCATACATGTACTATTAATATTCCATTTACTGCAAATATTCTATACATGTACTGTTAATATTCCATTTAGTGCAAATAGTGCAAATATTCAATACATTTACTGTTAATATTCCATTTAGTGCAAATATTCTATACATGTACTGCAAATATTCTAATTTCTATACATGTACTGCAAATATTCCATGAGGTGCAAATATTCTATACATATACTGCAAATATTCCATGTACTCCAAATATTCTATACCTGTACTGCAAATTAATATTCTAAACATGTACAGCAAATATTCCATGTACTGAACATTTTCTATACATGCACTGCAAATATTCCATGTACTTCAAATAGTCTATACATGTACTGCAAATATTCTAAATATGTACTGCAAATATTCCATGTACTGAATATATTCTATACATATACTGCAAATATTCCACATACTGCAACTATTTTATACATGTACTATAAATATTCTATACATGTACTACAAATATTCTATATTCAGAGATTTAATTTTAAACATATTTTTATGGCAATTATATATTAAGTTACACAGTATAAAAAAACAAAAAACATTTGGCCAATATTCGTATTTGCACTCATTCTGAAATCGTAAGAAAAAAAATCCCCATTTGTTTATGTCTATATTAAGATATGCTTTAGTCTAGCTTCTGTAAATATTTGTTGTATTATACAGTGCCCCAGATAACTTTTGGACCTATTGGGTATTTCACTCGTAAAATTAAAATTAATTGAGTGAATTTCAAATTTTCAAAAATAAAAGGGTAATTTGGGGATCAAATGTAAAACAAGCAAGGTAACTTACCCGTCTTTATGTGAGCTTTATTGACTTGTTATTCATGGCAGTGGTTTGTCAGTGTATTAATGATTGAGTGAAAAGGAAATTGCTTGCGTATCTGGTACGCATGTCAAGGAAATTAATTGGGTATTTGGCAATTTTAATTGAGTGAAATATGCAGATACACTGCTTATCTGGGGCAGTGATTATATCTAAAAACATATTTGATGCATATTTTTAAAAACATATTTGATGCATATTTTATCATATAACTTTATGGTTTGCTGAGGGGTCACCATTAATTTGGTGATTGAAAAAAAAAGAAAAAGTTACACGGTATATTAATATAGAATAATGAAAAGTTAAAGGATTGGAACGAAATACAAAGCTTATCGAGTTGCCTTCCTTCTTTTTAAAATGGTATATATATACAAATTATTTAGAAGTTATTTCCACACCAAAGGGTTGACACATCAGACGAGTTTCACAAGGATATCTTGATCGTAGTTTATGTTACAAACCTTCCTTTCTTGAACAGAAATGTCATAACCAGGGCATGTGGTAACCGCACTTTCACACCATATCTGAAAAAAGTAAAAAAACAGATGTAGATGAAGGAAAACAACAGATGTATATGAAGGAAAACAACAGATGTAGATGAAAGAAAACAAAGGCTGTAGATGAAGGAAAACAACAGATGTAGATGAAGGAAAACAAATGAAGTAGATGATGGAAAACAAAGGCTGTACATGAAGGAAAACAAAGGCTGTAGATAAAGGAAAACAACAGATGTAGATGAAGGAAAACAAATGATGTAGATGAAGGAAAACAAAGGCTGTATATGAAGGAAAACAAAGGCTGTAGATGAAGGAAAACAACAGATGTAGATGAAGGAAAACAAAGGCTGTAGATGAAGGAAAACAAAGGATGTAGATGAAGGAAAACAAAGGCTGTAGATGAAGGAAAACAACAGATGTATATGAAGGAAAACAACAGATGTAGATGAAGGAAAACAAATGAAGTAGATGAAGGAAAACAAAGGCTGTATATGAAGGAAAACAAAGGCTGTAGATGAAGGAAAACAACAGATGTAGATGAAGGAAAACAAAGGCTGTAGATGAAGGAAAACAAAGGATGTAGATGAAGGAAAACAAAGGCTGTAGATGAAGGAAAACAACAGATGTAGATGAAGGAAAACAACAGATGTATATGAAGGAAAACAACAGATGTAGATGAAGGAAAACAAATGAAGTAGATGAAGGAAAACAACATATGTAGATGAAGGAAAACAACAGATGTAGATGAAGGAAAACAAAGGCTGTAGATGAAGGAAAACAACAGATGTAGATGAAGGAAAACAAAGGCTGTAGATGAAGGAAAACAAAGGCTGTAGATGAAGGAAAACAAAGGCTGTATATTAAGGAAAACAAAGGCTGTAGATGAAGGAAAACAACAGATGTAGATGAAGGAAAACAACAGATGTAGATGAAAGAAAACAAAGGCTGTAGATGAAGGAAAACAACAGATGTAGATGAAGGAAAACAAATGAAGTAGATGATGGAAAACAAAGGCTGTACATGAAGGAAAACAAAGGCTGTAGATAAAGGAAAACAACAGATGTTGATGAAGGAAAACAAATGATGTAGATGAAGGAAAACAAAGGCTGTATATGAAGGAAAACAAAGGCTGTAGATGAAGGAAAACAAAGGATGTAGATGAAGGAAAACAAAGGCTGTAGATGAAGGAAAACAACAGATGTATATGAAGGAAAACAACAGATGTAGATGAAGGAAAACAAATGAAGTAGATGAAGGAAAACAACAGATGTAGATGAAGGAAAACAACAGATATAGATGAAGGAAAACAAAGGCTGTAGATGAAGGAAAACAACAGATGTAGATGAAGGAAAACAAAAGCTGTAGATGAAGGAAAACAACAGATGTAGATGAAGGAAAACAAAGGCTGTAGATGAAGGAAAACAAAGGCTGTAGATGAAGGAAAACAAAGGCTGTAGATGAAGGAAAACAACAGATGTAGATGAAGGAAAAAAAAGGTTGCAGATGAAGGAAAACAAAGGTTGTAGATGAAGGAAAACAACAGATGTAGATGAAGGAAAACAACAGATGTATATGAAGGAAAAAAAAGGTTGCAGATGAAGGAAAACAAAGGATGTAGATGAAGGAAAACAAAGGCTGTAGATGAAGGAAAACAACAGATGTAGATGAAGGAAAAAAAAGGTTGCAGATGAAGGAAAACAAAGGATGTAGATGAAGGAAAACAAATGATGTAGATGAAGTAAAACAAAGGTTGTAGATGAAGGAAAACAAAGGTTGTAGATAGGTTGTAGATGAAGGAAAACAAAGGTTGCAGATGAAGGAAAACAAAGGATGTAGATGAAGGAAAACAAAGGCTGTAGATGAAGGAAAACAACAGATGTAGATGAAGGAAAAAAAAGGTTGCAGATGAAGGAAAACAAAGGATGTAGATGAAGGAAAACAAAGGCTGTAGATGAAGGAAAACAACAGATGTAGATGAAGGAAAAAAAAGTTGCAGATGAAGGAAAACAAAGGTTGTAGATGAAGGAAAACAAAGGTTGTAGATGAAGGAAAACAAAAGTTGTAGATGAAGGAAAACAAAGGTTGTAGATAGGTTGTAGATGAAGGAAAACAAAGGTTGAAGATGAAGGAAAACAAAGGTTGTAGATAGGTTGTAGATGAAGAAAACAAAGGTTGAAGATGAAGAAAAACAAAAGGTTGTAGATGAAGGAAAACAAAGGTTGTAGATGAAGGAAAACAAAGGTTGTAGATGAAGGAAAACAAAGGTTGTAGATAGGTTGTAGATGAAGGAAAACAAAGGTTGAAGATGAAGGAAAACAAAAGGTTGTAGATGAAGGAAAACAAAAGGTTGTAGATGAAGGAAAACAAAGGTTGTAGATGAAGGAAAACAAAGGTTGTTGATGAAGGAAAACAAAAGGTTGTAGATGAAGGAAAACAAAGGTTGTAGATGAAGGAAAACAAAGGCTGTAGATTATCATTTCGTTATGTTTGCAATCAGAAAATTGCTCATCTTCATTCTTGTGTGATTATAATGGTCACCAATACATCACTGCAGTAGACTATCATCAGTGATATTATTTTGCATATATTGTGCAATTTGGTTAAATGTAAGGTGCAAACTCACAAGCATACCATGTTATCTGAAGCATAACTCAAAAGACAAAGTAGTCCCAATAATACGCGTATGTCCACCTCATGTCAGAGCTGTATACCAAGACTGAAGATTCATTTCAATCAGATGGAAACTGTAGGAGGAATTGCGCAACAAAGAATTGTGGTATGTACCTACATCTGAAATCATCCCTGCCCAACTAATGAATATAACTGCATGACACACACACAAAAAAAATCAAACATGATCAGGGTAAGAAAATTTCACTCGTCCACTTGCCATGACAAGTGCTCATTCATGCAGGACGAGTAGAAATTCAGATAAAATTTATCAATTTGACCATTCAAATATTATGAAGGATGAGTAACTCAGAAACAAATTCTCCTGCCTAAACGGAAATTGTCACATGTTTGGAAAAGTTTCCAAATATGGGACTGTCCAACAAGATTTCAGACCGAGAATACATACAGTGTTTCTGAAAAAACCTAGATTGGCATGATATTCTTCTTTTGGTAAGTTTTATGATAATGCATGCGTGATATTTAAGGTTTAGTTAATTGAAAAATATACGGTGGTTGCCTGTTACATAATGCATCTGTGTAGCGCTGTGGTCTAGCGGTAGAGCGTTGGACCCATGATCCAAACGTCGTGGGTTCGATCCCTACCATAACCATATGCATTGTGTCCCTGAGCAAGACACTTTATCTGCATTGCTTAGTACTGGTTCTACCCGTGAAGTCAATCAAGAAGTACCTTAGTCTAAGGCTTAGAAGCGAATAGCTTACAACAGGTATATAATACTGTAAGTCAAAATATCATTACTGTAATGACAATGTGAATAGAAAATGTAAAATTGTAAGTTGTATTTTTTTTAATTAAAAGTGGTGTACATACACTGCACCATTTCTGAGACCCTTTATCACAGATAACAGGGCTTTGTACTGTCCTGAAGCCAAAATGGCATTCACTGTTTGCATGGAGGCTGCCATTTTTGTGATCATGTGACAATGTACCTAATTTTACCTTTTTCAGTAAAGAGCTAAGGGAAATATCATTATTTAAATGTTATTCAATTGCACTTTTTATTAAAGTAATTGATTTAATATAAAACAAAATAGATGTTAAATTATTAAAATTATATTTATATTGCAAGTCTTGTTATAATTTGTTTTAAAACAAAATAATGATTAACCACACTATTTTCGATCGAAAACATATAATTGTTGGTCCATAAAAAAACATGGCCGCCTCCTTACAATGTTTTTTGTAAGCCGATGTTCAATTTAAAATTGGTGTCGCAATGTCTAAGCTTGACTTAGAACAAAGTCGTGTACAGCACCTTGGTGCTCTATGGGATAGCACACGTTTGACTTGCCCAAATCTGTCAACATTTTATCTGTAAGTTGTTATATCTCAAAAAATAATGTGTTTTCGCGACTTTTCATGCATTTTGTGTCGAAGATAGGGATCACTTTGTCGTCCGTCCGTCAGTCCGTGACTTTGTGTTTGTGTGTAGTTCATAGTTATAGCGGATTTATTCGCGGCAGAGATGAAAATCCTCTTAACGGTATCAACTTTTGTCCACATACTATGAGTTTGAAAAAATTATCACTTTGGTTTTAGATTTCGGCCAAGTATATGAGAGTCAAGCCTACGGAACGGGAATCCAGTAGCTACTTCCAGAGATCTACATGGTAATTTCTCTTCGGCGATGTCTCTTGTCGGGGTATCAATGACGTAATTGGCGGACTATGTATGATCAATGTCATCAGAACTTTTCGTTAATTTCCGCAATTCATAATTTTGATAGAGCATCATCAAAAAAACTGACCAATCAGTGACCAGATATAAGACATAACCAATACATTTTGATAGGTGATAAACTCTGTATTTATCTTTGATGTTCAACCAAGTTTACTGTTAAAATAAAGGTATCTACAGTGTGATTCTTTTAAAACCCTGCCTATTTCATGCAAAATGATTCAATATATATATGTATATGTTAAAATCAAAATCTTGAAAATTATCATCTTTTTACTCTGCCAAAGATTTTTGTTTTACTATAGAACCTAAGGATTAAAACCGAGTAATACAAATTTTATCACCTACTGAAAATAAAATCAAATCTCAACATCTCTGTAATGCAAAATTATGAATTGATGAGGATAAATCAGTACTCATTAACTGTCACGAAAGTGACTAATTATCGACCAATAATCGATAAATACGACTAAATAGAACAATTTCAACTGACTGCAGGTCTTGCGTGAGTATCAGGAGTCATAACTTTACAATATATACTATTTAATTATGATATCACGCGTTTGATGCTGTGGCCTAATGGTTACAGCTCCCGACTTCTATGCAGAAAATCCGAGTTCAAGTCCCTAATTTTTTTGAAATATATTTTTTTCTCTTCACTGCAATAATAAATAATTATAAACTATTTGATGTGGACTGATTAAATATGGACTTATTTAAGAAATAGAACATCATTTACGGTGAATTAACATGTAATATATCACGGTTTGGAGTTCAATTGTAAACAATAATTTCACGAGCCCGAAGGCCTTTAATCAAGCGGCTTAATTGTATGTCCACTGAACGATGATAACTGTGAGTTTGTTTTCTTCAGGGGTCCCATTACTCCAGTTCTCTGTGCTGTATCAGTGACATAACATTGCATTTTGCTCCACTGTCGATTTGCATTTGTAATTCTGTGTCATGTACATGTATATATTCACAGACCATTCATCCTTTAATGCATTAATTGGTAATACCGTATTTCGCACAGTAAACCAACATGTTGACTGTCATTTTCATCATCAGAACAGGAGTCTTCTGCTGTGTGCACTTGCGACCTGTTCTTTTTAAGTGGTTTGCTTGTTTTGTCCCTTGAACGGCACACTTTGGCAAAGGTTGTATTTATTACACGAGTTGCATTGTTTACCTTTTGCTGGGCATTCATGTAGTCCGTCATTGCAAACGTTAGTGATATCTTTCGCATTGCCTTGCTTATTCTCCTAACATTGCAAACGTTACAGTGATATATCCTTGAATAGAACGAGATATTTTAAACTAGGCTATATAGTGCGGGTGTATTAGAATAAATATTAATTTAAGGAGTTTTCTGGATCTTTGATTTAGATTACTATAAACCAATGACTAAAAATCTTAATCGGGCTCCAGTTTCCAGCATTTCCTTGAATAATTTTGTCAATACATGTAATTTATATATTATTAGAATTGGGTTCTTTCTTTTCCCCACCACTAAGTAAGAATTTTATACGCAGTTTATAATAAAAAAAGAGCTGTCAGAGAACAGTGCAGCTCCACTATTTGATTTTTCAGACTATAATAAATAATATAGCCAGTATATATCATCAGAAATGTGGGGGTGGGGTTGGGGGAGGTGGGGTGTGGGGAGGTGGTAAAGTTTGGGGCAGGGTGTGAAATGTTATTTTTTTATTTTTATCAGTTTCAATTCAAAAATGCTGTAATTTTAAAGAAATTTGTGGTCGAAAGGCAACTTGGGGAGGGAGGGGATGAGAATCTAGCAACATTTTTTTTGCGACCTCATTTCAGTTTTCTTTTTATTGATATCATCTGTGTATCTGAATTTAATCAATTGTTTTATATGTAAATGGTTGCGTTCAAATTTAAATGTTAATAATATCCAAATAATTCAAAATGCAGAGATACGTTAAAAAAAAATAATATTCCGGTGGTGATGATGATGTGATGGGGGGATGGTTGGGGGTTGGGGTGGGTTGGGGCATGGGCACATCATTGATATAGGTGTAGATCTGATAAAACAAAACAACAGTATGTTGGGATATCTTTGAGAACCTGACCATTGCACCTAATTTCACGCGCCTTCGCTTCTGAACTTATCTGAAATTGACTGAGTTTGTACGAATGGTCCATACTGAACACATGCACGTGAATCTTATACTATTCATAATTTTTTATTGCACAGATGTTGAGATTTATCTTATTTTCATACTAAAAAATGAAGGTCATTTTATCACATACTGAAAATAAGATAAAATCTCAACATCTGTGCAATAAAAAATTATGAATAGTATAAGTCTATCTATTGATACTGCATCACCGTCTTCCGTAGACTATGTGCAGGTGCACATCTGTGTGGTTGTGAGTATTTAAACGATGAAAAAAAGAAGAAAAAAAGGAAGGTGAAAGTTGGAGTTATGGTTGCCAAACGGTTAGCATTGAAGTAAACCAAGTGGGAAAAGTGCGGCCGGTATGGGACTTGAACATAGGACCCTCGTGTACAGGGCGCGTGCTCTACCAACTAAGCTAACCGGGCCACCAGGTACCCAGTATCACCACACTCCTCCCCCTTTTAACTTTTAAGAGCTATCCCAGCTCAGGATCATTCAATAAAGGGTCTTAACACTGGGCGATATCTCAAATATGCTGTCGTTCCATGCACCTGCGAAAATTCGCGAGAATACAATTTTGTCCGCCATTAGAAAGGCGACGTTGCAAAGGACTACGTAAAAATCAACTAAGATCGGGTAAATAAGCAAATGTAATTATTAGTGAATATATGTGAATTTGACAAAATAAAGTATTATTTTTTATTTCTTCATTGATTTTGTTTTAATATAGATAATAGTGCAGTAAGATACCCAAAATCAAAGAATCAAAATCACGATTGATTCCGCCATTGTTTCTGTTCTGAACACCTACACTTGCATGAAAAATGGCGCTAGTTTTGCAGTTTTTTTTCCCTTATATAAGTGGTCCATTCCCAACATACCCAATGGCATAAAGTATGTTTTTTTCCCAATTGGAGTGAAAAAATTCCCAATCCCAAATTATTATAATTTTTTTTTTTAAATATTTAGAGGGAGTAAAACTTTAAACCGAAGAAGGGGTAAACTATACTCCTTTAGGTGAGGGTAATGAAATATTACAAGAGAATGTTTGCATGGTAATGTGTTTGCAAAGGATTTAAGCATACAATATTGCTTTCATTTGATAGTAAAAAAATCCTAATGTAAGTCACAACAACGCGAATTTTCCCAACTGAATGGGTTCCGGTACCATTCCCAAAAGAGTGAAAAAAATCGCTGGATTTGTATAGTGACCAACTTCAGTCTCACTAACGACTTTATACGATATTAAAACATAAAATATTAATGACGAACAAATACTAGCATACTTTTAACGTCTAAAATGTCTGCGTTCTAGCTTTTTTTTTTATTGGAAGTCCCACTTATTTCACGGAGGACAACCATTTTTGCATCCGAGGGTTAAAAGGTACTAATGCATTCCCTTCTGTCTCACGGTGAATATGTGTGAACGTATGTATGTAGTAGATAAACCATTATATGCGGTCCAGTTATCATTTTATGTAGTGCATTTATTACTATATGCAGTAGTACAAACGGCTTTATACGT
Organism: Cyrtodaria siliqua; assembly: GCA_037043455.1. Lineage (NCBI taxonomy): Eukaryota > Metazoa > Mollusca > Bivalvia > Adapedonta > Hiatellidae > Cyrtodaria > Cyrtodaria siliqua. The sequence continues at coordinate 177,348 of JAWPHD010001954.1, forward strand.
GGTGCATTACTATTATATGCTGTGTTTTTTTCATTATGATTATGAGATCAATTGGAACACTCGTGTTTTAGGCTAAGATGTTACGATTTTATCGGAAATCTAACTAGACTGCTGCACTGCGCATGTCCCGTTCCACTCAAACAAGCGACAGTCAAACGCCGATTTCATCAGCCGAAAAAAATCGCTCAAGTAAACCACATTCCAAGTGTGATCATGGTACAGCATCTGATCTCTGTTCTATAAAAAAAAAAATATGGCAAGTTGGGCTTTTCCTCACTATTGATTACACAAAGCACACACGTGACATATATAAATAGAGGATATTTGTTGATTTGGGGCCATCCTTAAAAAAATATTTGTTTGCTGTGCTCCGACCCTGAATTTTTTAAGTGGGTTGGTAGGTAGGTCTTTTTTTTTCTTTTTTTTTTGCCACATTCCTGGTTAAGCATTTTTTACAAATCATAATTTCCTATCTCAATGTATGATAATGCAGTCTGTGGATAACCTCATTAATATTTCTTTACGAATATTTTTCAGTAAAAAAAAAAAAAAAAAAATAAATCTGAAAAGGCTAAAAAAAACAACGGTCGCTGCCTTTTTAGACGGTCGGTCTGAGCACAGCAAACAAACACTTTTTAAGGATGGCCTGGAGTAAATCAATAAATAAATGTTTTTTTTTAGATATGAGTACACATTTTGTATAATTTGACCAACAATTATTTTCCATTTATAGGTGAAACGAAAGTAAGGGAAATTTACTTTCTGTTGATATATTCTTGTGATTCTCATTTTACAGGTCCAGCTTATTTAAATTTATTAGCATCCAAATTACATATTTTAGGTCAAGAGAAGAGTTATCTAATAAATATCAGGAGATATTTCAACAAAGGGAGGAGATGTATTATTTTCAGTATTCATTATCTTAATTCCAGCAATATAAATGGTTATTGTAGCCTTCTAAGCCATTAAGAGCTATTCAGCTTATTATATTGATCTTACTCATCTTATGTATGTTTGTGGCGTACATTGTACCGTACTGTGAATGTCCCATATTGTTCAGTGTATTGTGTTCTCATGTTTGTGTATTTAGTTACTAGGTGAGTTGTAGATAACAGGTTTTAGTAGTATTACAGGTTTGAGAGCTAGCTCGTTGGACGAGAAGTGTTCACTGCATGTGCAACAATAACCAGAATGCACCATTCTAAAACTAACCCCGACCTAGGCTTCTATCTTTCCCGCGTTCTTCTACATCCGGTGTCTGAGTAAGGTCATGTAGTTAAATGTTCTACCTCTGAACAATTTATATAATTATACTTTTATATTTACAAGCCGTTGTAACGTGCTGGTAAGTATATTGTTTTTAAATATTTTATTTGTATTCAAATGATGAGATTATGAAATGACAATCGGAGTTTTCCGTTGTAAGCATGTTACTTATGGCCATTTCATTGTTTCATGTCTTTACCACTATATAAGTTCTAATAAAGTACGAATTTACAGAATGGCGTCTTGTTGCTAATATATACAACGACAACCCAGTCTAAATATAGGATATTTGTTTTTTTCGGAGTGAATATAGGATTTAATCTTTAATAGGCTTGAAAGTATATAATAAATGCATATTCATGTATTACAATTACTGAGGAAGTGTACGCGCTAAATACACAATCACTTATTGCCGGAGCCTGAAGGCTATATTTATCCTGGACTCAGAAAGCTACTATAGGGTGATAGAGTGTAACAAGGCTTAATATGACATTTTTCAGCAAAGCAAGGGCCATAACTCTGGTGTTACTAAATCCATTCTGGCTGGTTTTCAAACTCTTCCGAGCTTTCGTTGATATAAAGACACTAGTAAAGTTTCGTTAAGATCCGATTAATAATGAAGTCTTTATCGCGTAAACAAGACAAAAGTTAACGGACTGACGACGGACAACTTGCCATCGCATAAGCTAAAAACTAGAGCTAAAAACGAGTGTTCCGATTGATCTCATCATCATAATGAAAAAAACACAGCATATAATAAGAAAAGCACTGCATATCATAAGAAATGCACCATGTATAAAGCCGTTTGTACCGAATATAATAAATTGAATCCACCTAATATAAAGACGAATCTACCACGTATATTAAAATGGGTACCACATATAAAGTCAACAGAAGCACTGCATATAAATACAAACCTACTTCATATAATGTTCAAAGGACCTCATATATTGGATGAACTACTGCATATAGTAATAATAAATGCAATACATATAATGATAACTGGACCGCATATAATGGTATATCTACTACATACAATGACTTATCTTTCGCATATAATGATTAATCTACTGCATATAAATACTTTTCTACCACATATAAAGATGTCTTTACCACACATAATTAAAACTGAACTGCATATCATGAAAGATCTACCACATTTAAAGAGAAATGCACTGCATATATTAATCAGCAACATCATAAGACAGTTATAAATGGTGTTCCATAGTCACGCCCCAGGTTTTTCAAATGCACTCCATGAGTACCTACAGCTTACCGTTACATATAGCACTTTGATAGAACAGTATGATCGAGGATGAGTTATCACTAGTCTGCGCAGGATTTATGCCAGTAATCCTTCCTTCGCGCTGATGATCAGATTTGATTGAGACAAGTATCGGTCGTCTGTTAGAAATTTGGACATCTCATCTAAAATAGCTCATTATCATGTGTTTCAATTTTTAGCTCTACTGGCCAGCAGAGCTTATGGGATGGTGTGTTGTCCGTCTTCCGTCGTCCGTCCGTTAACTTTTCTTCAAACGACTTCTCCTCAGAAACCGCTTGGCTAATTTTGACCAAACTTCACATGGATGATCCTTTGATGAATGCTTTTTAGATTTGTTAAAATTAGGTCAGCGATCCAAGATGGCTGCCATTACAATATATGGTCGAAACCTTAAAAAATCTTCTTCTGCAGAACCGCTGGACAGATTTCAACAGTTTTTCTTTTAAAATGATTGCCAATGCCTAGACTATCAAGTTTGTTCAAATTAAGTCCCCGGGGTTAAAAATGGCCATGCCCCGGGGGTCCAAAGTTTGTATATTGAGGTTTTTCATATAGACATATAGGAAAAAACTTTAAAAAATCTTCTTCTCTGAAACTACAACAGCCAGAGGTTTGATATTTTGCATTTACTATAAGCTTATAGTCCTTTACCAAGTTTGTTCAAATGGTGACCCTCGGGTCACATTTGGCCCCGCCCCAAGGGTCACATGTTTTACATAGACATGTATAGGAAAAACTTAAAAAATCTTCTTCTCTGAAACTGCAAGAGCCAGAGGTTTAATATTTTGCATTTGCTATAAGCTTGTGGTCCTCTACCAAGTTTGTTCAAATGGTGACCCAGGGGTCACATTTGGCCGCACCCCGGGGGTCACAGTTTTACAAAGGCTTGTATAGGGAAAAACTGAAAAAAATCTTCTTCTCTGGAACCACATGGCGAAGAGCTCTCATGTATTACATGTAGCATCAGCTTATGGTCCTCTACTAAGTTTGCTCAAATGGTGACCCTGGGGTCAAATTTGTCCCCGCCCCAGGGGTCACAGTTTTACCTAGACTTATATAGATTATTTTTTTTAAAAAATCTTCTCGGAAACTACAAGAGCCAGAGGTTTGATATTTTACATTTATTAAAACCTTATGGTCCTTTACCAAGTTTGTTCAAATGGTGACCCTAGGGTCACATTTGGCCCCGCCCCAAGGTTCACATGTTTTACATAGACATGTAAGGGAAAAACTTAAAAAATCTTCTTCTCTGAAACTGCAAGAGCCAGAGGTTTAATATTTTGCTGTTGCTATAAGCTTATGGTCCTTTACCAATTTTGTTCAATCTGGCCCTGCCCCGGGGATCACAGTTTTACATCAATGCTTGTTTTAAATTGTTTAATTTCTTAATTATTTCTTTTTATAATTTTTTTATTGGATGGTGTGTTGTCCGTCTTCCGTCGTCCGTCGTCCGTCCGTTAACTTTTCTTCAAACGACTTCTCCTCAGAAACCGCTTGGCTAATTTTGACCAAACTTCACATGGATGGTCCTTAGATGAATGCTTTTTAGATTTGTTAAAATTAGGTCAGCGCTACATCCAAGATGGCTGCCATTACCATATATAGTCGAAACCTTAAAAAATCTTCTTCTCCAGAACCGCTGGACAGATTTCAACAGTTTTTCTTTTAAAATGATCGCTAACGCCTAGACTATCAAGATTGTTCAAATAAAGTCCCCGGGGTCAAAAATGGCCGTGCCCCGGGGGTCCAAAGTTTGTATATTGAGGTTTTGCATGTTTTTCATATAGACATATAGGAACAAACTTTAAAAAATCTTCTTCTCTGAAACCACAAGGCACAGAGCTCTCATGTATTACATGTAGCATCAGCTTATGGTCCTCTACTAAGTTTGTTCAAATGGTGACCCTGGGGTCAAATTTGTCCCCGCTCCGGGGGTCACAGTTTTACATAGACTTATATAGGATTTTTAAAAAAAAAAATCTTCTTCTCTGAAACTACAACAGCCAGAGGTTTGATATTTTGCATTTACTATAAGCTTATGGTCCTTTACCAAGTTTGTTCAAATGGTGACCCTCGGGTCACATTTGGCCCCGCCTCAAGGGTCACATGTTTTACATAGACATGTATAGGGAAAAACTTAAAAAATCTTCTTCTCTGAAACTGCAAGAGCCAGAGGTTTAATATTTTGCATTTGCTATAAGCTTGTGGTCCTCTAACAAGTTTGTTCAAATGGTGACCCAGGGGTCACATTTGGCCCCACCCCGGGGGTCACAGTTTTACATAGGCTTGTATAGGAAAAACTGAAAAAAATCTTCTTCTCTGGAACCACATGGCACAGAGCTCTCATTTATTACATGTAGCATCAGCTTAAGGTCCTCTACTAAGTTTGTTCAAATGATGACCCTAGGGTCAAATTTGTCCCCGCCCCGAGGGTCACAGTTTTTTATAGACTTATATAGGATTTTTTTTTAAAAAATCTTCTTCTCGGAAACTACAAGAGCCAGAGGTTTGATATTTTACATTTATTATAAGCTTATGGTCCTTTACCAAGTTTGTTCAAATGGTGACCCTGGGGTCACATTTGGCCCCGCCCCAAGGGTCACATGTTTTACATAGACATGTATAGGTAAAAACTAAAAAAATCTTCATCTCTGAAACTGCAAGAGCCAGAGGTTTAATATTTTGCTGATACTATAAGCTTATGGTCCTTTACCAATTTTGTTCAAATGGTGACCCGGGCGTCACAGTTTTACATAAATGCTTGTATAGGGAAAAACTGAAAAAAATCTTCTTCTCTGGAACTGCAAGAGCCAAAGGTTTAATATTTTGCACTTGCTATAAGCTTATGGTCCTTTACCAACTTTGTTCAAATTGTGACCCTTGGGTCACATTTGACCCCGCCCCAAGGGTCACATGTTTTACATAGACATGTATAGGAAAAACTTAAAAAATCTTCTTCTCTGAAACTGCAGGAGCCAGAGGTTTAATATTTTGCATTTGCTATAAGCTTATGGTCTTCTACCAAGTTTGTTCAAATGGTGACCCATTGGTCACATTTGGCCCCACCCTGGGGGTCACAGTTTTACTTAGGCTTGTATAGGGAAAAACTGAAAAAAATCTTCTTCTCTGGAACTGCAAGAGCCAAAGGTTTAATATTTTGCACTTGCTATAAGCTTATGGTCCTTTACCAACTTTGTTCAAATTGTGACCCTTGGGTCACATTTGACCCCGCCCCAAGGGTCACATGTTTTACATAGACATGTATAGGAAAAACTTAAAAAATCTTCTTCTCTGAAACTGCAGGAGCCAGAGGTTTAATATTTTGCATTTGCTATAAGCTTATGGTCTTCTACCAAGTTTGTTCAAATGGTGACCCATTGGTCACATTTGGCCCCACCCTGGGGGTCACAGTTTTACTTAGGCTTGTATAGGCAAAAACTGAAAAAAATCTTCTTCTCTGGAACCACATGGCACAGAGCTCTCATGTATTACGTGTAGCATCAGCCTATGGTTTTCTACCAAGTTTGTTCAAATGGTGACCCTGGTGTCAAATTTGGACGCGCCCCGGGGGGTAACAGTTTTTTAATTTCTTTTTAATTTTTAATTTTTTTTAATTTGATTTTTTTTTTTTTTTCAATTTCATCTTTTTATTTTTTTATTATTTTTTTTAATTGTTTCAATTTTTTTTTTTTTTATATTTTTTTTTTTTTTTTAAATTTTTTCAAATTTTTTTTTTTATTGATTGATTTGAATTATTTTTTTTTTTAAAAAAAAAATTCATTATCTTTTTAATTACTTGACACTTTAAAATTTCTTGTCGGCGCTACTCATCCTAAATGCCTTGTTGAATTTCGACGAAACTTGGCAGGAAGCATCGGTAAGATGTCTAGTTGTGCATTTCACGCTTTTGTTCCAGTTCGCTGATTTTTGACGGGAGTTATGGCCCTTTGACTTTTTATTTTAAATTTCTTGTAGGCGCTACTCCTCTTAAATGGCTTGTTGGATTTCTACAAAATTTGGCAGGAAGCCTCAGTATGATGTCTAGTTGTGCAAAGCGCGGTATATCAATGAAATCTTGGACAATTTTGAAAACCAGCTAGATCTTGTTAGTAATAACAGAGTTATGGCCCTTGATTTGTTGAAAAATGCTATATTGTATTTTCCTTTGTTAAATCTATAGGAGAAGAGAGCTATATCTATCTAAATCTATAAGAGCTGTTTTAGCCAGTAGAGCGTCCACAGGCCCTCTTGGGCCTCTTGTTTTTTATATTTTTTTGTAATTTTTTTTTTTTATTTTTTTTATTTTATTTTTATTTAATTTTTTTTTTTTGTAATTTATTTTAATTTTTTTTTATTTTTTTTATTTTTTTATTTTTATTTTTTTGTAATTTTTTTTTTTAATTTTTATTTTTTTTGGAAAACCAGCCAGATCGGACCAGTAATGGCGGAGTTATGGCTCTTGATATAGTTAAAAATGCTATATTTTGCCTCTTTAAGACGATAGTCACTCGCTTCATTGATGTCATAAGAGCCATATTAGCAAGTAGAGCGTCCACAGGCCCTCTTGGGCTTCTTGTTTAGAACAAAAATAATATCAAAGAAAAGCATGGTTAGCCTACATTCCAAACTATTATATACTTAGTTGCAAAAGAAAGTGTACACTGAGTTTTGTTAAGATTTAATTGTATAAAGTTTTTTAGAAATAAATTGACATATTCCAAAATGAATATGCCATGTTTGGTACCAAAGTTTTTATCATTCCATTGCCAATATTATGGTGTCATTTGTAGGTCAAATCATTAAGGGACTGTCGCTTCATAAAGAGCATAGGGTGTAAAGCAAAATTTTAAAAGTGTCCACTTTCTTTTGCAACTGAGTATAGTATGTGTATGATATGAATTGTTAACTTGTATGACCGATAACATAGATTATGACATACGAATCTTTAATAAATTAAAGTTTAACATTACTAACAAACACACTATTTGTTGCAGGCTTAAACAGAAAGAAACAGAAGAGAAAGGTAATTTAGGTTAACAAGCACAAATTCCATTACTTTTAACAAATATTCTATGTGACATTTAAAGAAACTAACCCGTCCAATGAAGGCAAAATAACACTACAAAACCGTTTATCAAAACTCTGTCCAGGTGTTCAGGTCACATATATGTAATAATGTGAATGTGCCGATTAAAAGTTTAAGATTTATCATGGGTTCTTAAAAACAACGTGATCTCCAGTTTTGGGGATTAGCCTGGCCGGATTCTCAAAATATGCAAGTTATATATATACTCGTCATCAGTTGGTTTAGTAATAGTGTACATCAGTTGGTTTAGTAACGGTGTACATCAGTTGGTTTAGTAACGGTGTACATCTGTTGGTTTAGTAACGGTGTACATCTGTTGGTTTAGTAACGGTGTACATCTGTTGGTTTAGTAACGGTGTACATCAGTTGGTTTAGTAACGGTGTACTTCAGTTGGTTTAGTAACGGTGTACATCTGTTGGTTTAGTAACGGTGTACATCTGTTGGTTTAGTAATGGTGTACATCTGTTGGTTTAGTAACGGTGTACATCTGTTGGTTTAGTAATGGTGTACATCAGTTGGTTTAGTAACGGTGTACATCTGTTGGTTTAGTAATGGTGTACATCTGTTGGTTTAGTAACGGTGTACATCTGTTGGTTTAGTAATGGTGTACATCAGTTGGTTTAGTAACGGTGTACATCTGTTGGTTTAGTAATGGTGTACATCTGCTGGTTTAGTAACGGTGTACATCTGTTGGTTTAGTAATGGTGTACATCTGCTGGTTTAGTAACGGTGTACATCTGTTGGTTTAGTAATGGTGTACATCTGCTGGTTTAGTAACGGTGTACATCTGTTGGTTTAGTAATGGTGTACATCTGCTGGTTTAGTAACGGTGTACATCTGTTGGTTTAGTAATGGTGTACATCTGCTGGTTTAGTAACGGTGTACATCTGTTGTAAAATTTGGCTGTTGTTGGCGGGATAGCTACTTTAACTGTTGTCATTTGATGGTAACTTATTTCAAATTTGATCTATAAAACATGCTAAAACTAGTTGCAACAAGTTAATAAAATGATCGAAAAATGTTAAGGTACACTTTAAAAAATGATCAAAGTAATCTATTAAACAAATTATATTCTTTATTGGGTATTTTAAATGCATGTCCTAGTGGTATATGTCTGTCATATAAATAGATTAAACTACCATAATGTAAATATAAAACCCTTACCGATTGTTTTGGAAAAAACTCAAAAAAAACCCTCTTATTTTCTTTCTAAGGACATTTCAGTCTTGTTGAACAATTTCGACATATTTGTTTTGAATGAAATTTTTCAAATACCTGTAAAATGTTTGATTTAATTACCAGTTAATGTTAATAAAATGAACACCTGTGTTTGTTACTAGTTAATTAAATAGGAAGTTTAGAAAGTTCATGCATTAAAATCATTCCTTCTGTTAAAAGTGATAACAGAGTCAACTAAAAACTAATAAATTAATATTTCAGATGGCTCCTACAACCCAGTCACGTACAACAAATGCTGCTTCTGTAACAGTCCGTTTCTGCCTGGAAACCATCGGGTAAGGTTGCTACCACGATCGAAATTGACGCCACGGATTCGCAAGCTGCTTCAGAGAAATGCAGATAACCCAAGATCGCTTGGAAAGTTCCAAAACAAACTTGTGCAGGATTACACAGAAGGGAGAAACAGAGTGGTAAGTGTTTGTTTGTGGTCAGCAAATTGACACCAGAGTTTAATTATTTTATAATTTAAGCTTTGTTTTTTGTTTGTTTTCTGTTGAACCATTTTGGTATTAAGAGTGAACACCTTTTGTTTATCAAAATGTTATTTTATAATACCTTTCTGGGCAGGACAATTTACGAGTTACTTGTCCTATGTAATATAATTTATTTGAATGGTCAAGTTGATAAATTGTTAAAGAATTTATCTGAATTTCTACTGTTCGTGCCCTGCCTTTTAATTCCTTCAGGAAATTCACAACATAACTAAAAGGCATGCCTTGTTAGATTGTTTACATAACTTGGATATTTGCAAATCATTATAATTATATGAATAGTTCAAAGTTAATTGTTTTTGCATAGTATTGTGCCAGTAATATATTTAAACCTAGTAGAATAATGAAGACATATAAAAAAAAATCCAAATGCTGTTACCTTTTATCCAAATTGATGCAAGCAGGTTTAAAGTCAAAATGATAATGGATTAATAAATACAGGTACTAATTATATTGCTTGACACTAGGTATTGTAAGGTTGCCTTGTGGCCCTTTCAAACTTACCTTTTCTAGATGGAATATCTTAAATGAACATTGACAAAGTTGGAATAAAAGTAATTAATTGTTTAAGCTGTGTCAAGTTCTGTATAAATAAAATAGTTTCTTTATATTATATATTTTTTTCAGGCTATAACTTGCTTTTCATGCAAGAAGACTGTAAAACTTCCGGGACAGTCGAGGCAAGAAAGACAACAGCAGAAGGAATTGTTTAGGAGCGAATCTTCTCAGCCATGTAGTGACAAAAGTAAGATTCTCTGTGTAAATATGTGACATTAACCATTAGCCCGCTATGAATGTATAATGGACTGTCCTTTCTTTGAAATTAGATCATTCCATTTATGTTACAAAGGGGTGTTTTGAGGAAATGACTGATTAGCAGCCAGACATTGTAAACCCTGATCAGCCTCCGAGTTACTCGCTAGTCTGGGTTTACAATTGGGGCGCTCGAAATACCGACTCAATGTGTTGAATAGCCGTTAAAGAACAACTTCATTTTCTAATGATTAAATGGAATGTAATGACACAACCCAACAGCTCTATTATTGAGAGTTCTGAAAAACTTGAATACGGGTGAAAGAATTGTCAAAATCGGATGATAAACAAAAAAGATATGACCATTTAAAGGTTGTTCTAAAATGGACATAGGAGCCACCATTTTGAGAACTATGACATCATAGTTCCATATTACCATATATAGAATATTGATAAATATCGTTTAAAATGAAGAAAATCACTGCAAATGAATGAGAAAAAAAATACTGGTCATATAAAGCATTATTGCCATTATGTATTACATATTATTCATACAGTTGGTGTCATATTTTCCCAATAAATCAGTAAATTTTCATAATTATAAATATTCCATATATGGTCATTTAGAACCATGATGTCATAGCTCTCAAAATGGCCACTTCCATATCCATTTCAACAGAAAATTCAAATGATCATATCTTCTTTGTTCACCATCCGATTTTGATAATTCCTTCGCCCTTATTCAAGTTTTTCAGAACTCTCACTAATACAGATGGTTTGGCTGTGTCGCTACATTCCCTTTAAGCATCTTTTTTTGTTTTAGAAAAATACCTCCGCTTTATATTCGCCAATATTGCATAACATATTCATAATTTTGATAAAGCATCATCAAAATAAACTGACCAATCAGTGACCAGATATTTGACACAGTCCTACATTCTGGTAGGTGATAAACTCAGTCTTTATCCTAGATGTTCAACCAAGTTTACTATTAAAATTAAGGTATTTTATTTTACAGTGTGATTATTTTAAAACCCTGCATATTTCATGCGAATTAATTCAATATATGTAACTTTCAAAGTTGAATCTTGAAAATTATCACAGTTTTTAATCTGCCAAAGATTTTTATTTTATTATAGCACCTAACGTCCTAAGGATAAAAACTGAGTAACACACATTTTATCACCTAGTGAAAATAAGGTAAAATCTCAACATTTTGGCAATGGAAAATTATGAATTAGGCTTAAAACACCTTGACAGGCATGTCTGTAGTATATAAACTGTAACGTTCATGAGCCTACATGAAGTCTTAATTTTGCAGTAGAACAACTGAAATCTCGGAAAGAAAAGAAGAAACAGAAAAAGAAACAGATGAGGATAAATAAGAAAGAAGGAAGAAGTAGTGATATTAATGCTGGTTTGATACTGGATAAGGTTCTCCTGACTGGTACAGGCAGGACGAATGAAAGGTAATGGTATTTCATGCTTGTCTACAATGTTACATTTTCTAGAAATCTCCAATGAAAAATGGAGAGTTTACAGCAGAATTTGCAGCAACTCTGCAGTTCTGCAGGTGAGAAGGTTCTAGGCTCATTTTGCCTATTTTTATCTAGATGTAAATGGAGAGTGGAACTGGAATGTTTATTCATTTTGGCATGATATAACCTTTTTGTGTTGGTACACCATAAAACCCCAAATAACTCTTCATGATTTAGTTATTTGAACTTTACATAAGTGATAACACCAAGATTGAAGTATGTGATGTGCCATTGTCATACAGCAAAGAAAATTCTCGGGATTTTATTGATCAATGAGCCGTAGACATCTACGTCTCGCGACGTGAACATAGGACTATTTTCCCATAGGTACCCCATACCTGCAATACACAAAAACAAAATGGCGATGATAACGTTGCCGATTCGTTTTGGAAACTGCCGATTGTTTCCTTTCTATTGCTTTTCTGCGCTTTCCATTGTGTGTAAAGGTCTGAAATAATCGTTAGTATATTTTTTTATTGCAATTTTACATATAATAAAACATTAACATAGTGATAAAATATGTTTATTTAATGAATAAATCCGCAAAATATAACGACATTAGAGCGATGATGTCACGAAAATAAACAACGTCTAGTTAGAGGCACGTTACGGGGAAATTGGCGCAATAAAAATGAAAATGTGTTTTTGGCTTTTTTTTTCCGTACGTATATGGTAACAACTTTGAAGTATGACAGATTCGTTATTAGGATTTTAGGGAACATGGGCTCACATTCCCTGCCTGGAAAGTATATTCCCCATCGCCTAACGGCTTGTCCCCTGTCAAGAATCCTAATAACTAATAATATGTTGTAAAGCCATTCTTAAAAATAAGTTTGCTTTTTCCCGGCTCAACATTTCAGGATTTAGGTTGTTATTTGTTCTTATATAGACAGTCAAATCTGATGAAACAAATAAAAAGAATATTATAAAAATTGCACAACTAATAAACACTGATAATGAATTGACATAAACAGTTTTGAGTAGGGCCATTTATCAAAGTATGTAGGAGATGAATTATATTATATAATTTTTCATTGAAAGCTTGTTTTCAATTATCCTGTCCATGTATTATTTGACATATTATTCACCACATTTCTTGAATAAATATAGGGAAACAGCAGACAAGCAACTTTGTATAAGTGGCCTAATTTATCAAACTACATTAATAGCAACATATTGTTAGTTAAAATATGCCATTCCGTTGCCACCAAGTTGTTATTTTTAATACTGGTAATGTATGCTTTATTGTTTATTCTTGCATGTTAACTACAAAGGGATCATCGTCTCATTGTATGTCATGTCAAGATAACGTACCAGGCCTGCCAAATCTCCGGATAAAATCCGGATTCTCCAGTCGCTCTCCTGATCTCCGGATTTAAGTGTACAATCTCCGACTTTTTCATCAAAACAAAATGTTCATGATTTAACAGCTACTGTATACTTTCACAGTTTATCAGCTATTTTCCGAATTGGTCCTGTTACGCTCCCTAGAGGAGTATTTACAAGTGTCGAATCAGTGGGGGGCCATCCGTGTAATGCTGAATATTCAATTAAAACCTAAGGACATAATTAGTTTATTCATTGACATAACGACATGCCCAATAGCAGCAATATATATGTGACTTCTTTAATTGGTCAACCTAACTGAAATAGCAAGTGTGAGGAACTAGCAACTTCATGTGTGTCTACCACACTAACAGCTGCTGCTGTGTACGATGAGTATAATTTGTATATAACAGTTATGAGACTTTGTATTTGCATTTAGCACGCATCTGTGTACAATAGTAAGTGCACTTTCATAAAAAAAAAAGATAAATAAAAAAAGCAGTTGTGGTAAAAATTAAACCAAGTCATTCTAATTGAAATACTATGCTTATTTACCATTTTCTTCAGACATTGCATCAACCTTTATTAATTTAAATTTGCACTTTAAAACAGTTAAGTAAGAAAATCAAGTTGCACGCTCCAAATTTCTATTTAAAAATGTTCTTTGCGCTCTTTGAATTTCAAATTTTAAAAATCTCAGGATTTTGTGTTAAAATGTTTTGGCAGCCTGACGTACTTAAAGAGAAAGTAATATACTTGTCCTATGTTTATTAACATATATTGATCAGTTCTTCAGTCTAAAGTACATGTATAGGCAAGTCATACAGAAATCGTGGTTTTGAAGTTTATTCATACATGTAATGTAGTTTGGTTTTGACACAAAATACATCATACATTGTTTTATCTTTCAGTGGATTGACATTAAATGCAGACACGGTTGTGTTACCAACACAGTCACCCGCTGCTCCACCATCGACAAGTGTAAATAAATCAACCAATCATAATTTAGATAAAAAAAATATTTCATTGGTGGACAAACAAATGGACAAATTGCCCGGTACGAGTTTGACTTCAAAACAAAGTGATAAATCAAAAACTGTGATTTCAAGTTCAACTAGTAAAGTGCATAAACCTAACGTCAAGAAGAAGAAATCCAAAATGATGAGTCGGCAGCTAGGAAATATTCTCAAACAAGAACAGAACAAACCCAGTGGAGGGTCCCTGGCCGACTTCTTGTCAACAATATGATCATTTCATGTGAAGAACTTTTGAGCTTAATTACTCTCTACCTGTGAAATTACTATTTTAGGGCATGCTGCGTTGTTCCTTAAAACAATTACTTATATTTCTGACCCATTTAAACTGCGGACGTAGAATGAAATTTACAGATATTATTCAGTCCACTGCATAATTTATTTCCGGAGCGTAATTTTAAAACTGTTATCTTCTTTAATAGATTTTGCTATACTATCAACCAAGGGAGCTAGTAGTGCCTTTTGTTATCTTAAATTTTCTAATATCAATATTTGTATGCCCTGACATGAAAGTGGAGGGGGCATATTGTGCCACCCTGTTTCCAGCCCGCTGTCTGGCTGACTAGCCTAACTGGTGTCCAACCAGTTTTCGGCGGCTAACAGTTTCCATGATATTCATTTTATAAACATGTTTTTCGCGATAATTTTAATTACAGATGTACATTGTTCGTCTGAATGGCAAAGATAAAAAACAATATGCATATAAAACTTGTTTAAACAAATAAATGAACAACACCAACATATTTTGTTGATCCCTGTTATCGGGGAGAAACCATGCATCTCCATGTGCATGCGCATTTTTATTTTAAGTGACACTGTTTTCTCCCTTACATATTTCATTCAAAATTATTACATACCTTACTATAAATAGTAACACATTTCAGTAGAAAAACATTGATTATCAGTGCTTTTTCGAAATCCATAATCGGCACACTGTGCCATTATGGATTATGGAAAATCGGCACAGTAGCAACAGACTGTCCGCACGCGATGACGTCGATGTCATCAAGCAACATGACGTCAATGTCATAAAGCACCAAAAACGTCATAGTGGAGAGCTATAGAGCGCAGGAGCAGACGTTGAATTTTCACAGCCCAGTAAGTGTTGTTTTCGTTGAAACGTCGAAATAAATCATTATATATCTAGTGAATTCACGGCGTGGTTTTTAAAAACAGACAAGGCAGAAACTGATTTTAAAGTAGTTTATTAATTTAGCATACGTAATTCATTTATTTGCAAAGCAATTGTTTTTACCTTAGACTACTTATATGTTTAAATCGTACCATTTTGTTCTTGTTCTTCTTCTCCATTTATAGACTTTAGTATATTAACCTCTAAGTACAGCAGCGGATAAAATAAAATATTTGAAAATAGTAATTGCTGTTCTTAAAAACTGACATATTGCATCATAAATATAATGGATAGTCTATTTACACTAATGTATCAATTTTATTAATACAACACAAACAATGTTTTATTAGATTATGGGTCAATTCAAAGGGAAGCAACCTGTATATAATGCAGGGGAGTAAGCAAACTTTACTACCGTACCTTTGTTTCATAAAATCTTATTAGGGAAAAGGAATTTAAAATGAAAGAAATGCCAATGTTTAATGATATAAACGACCTACTTTTCACCCTTTTTTTTATTACCGGTAAGTCCATTTCTTTGAACCAAAAACCATACAACTTCCAAACTTCATACATTCTTACATCTATATGACAGCATTATGTTACTACCAAATTTGGGCCAATATGAATGATCATGAATTTGTTATTTTTTTTAGCTAGTAAAAAATGTCCAGTAAAGCTTCAACCAGTAGAGCTTATGGGATGGCGAGCCCTTAGTCTGTTGTCTATTAACTTTTACTTTGTAAACAGGATAGGGACTTGATTTTTAATTCGATCTTTACCAAACTTGTCAGTGTCTAAATCAATGAATGCTCCGACAAATTAGAAAACCAGCCAGATCGGATTAGTAACACCAGAGTTATGGCTCTAGTTTAACTGAAAAATATATCTTGCTTTGTTAACACTCTAGCTCCTTCATTTAGGAGGATTATTTCGTATTATGTCGTAGCGTTGTCCGTCCGTTTGTCTATGCGTGTGTCTGTCTGTTAACTTTTACCTAACAGCTGATTGTGGCTAATAACTTTCAAAGTATAAGATCTACAACAATGAAACTTTGCCCTTGCATTATTTAAAAATACAATATTTGGGATTGTTAGCACTCTCTCAGCCATATCTCCTAAACTACTAAATGGATTTTGATAACTCTACACAGAAATGTTCGGTATGATGAGAAGGTGTGTAGCGCGCAAAAATCAGGTCGGTATCTCAAAGATCGAGGGTCAAACGTGGAGGTCAAGTGCACATGAGTAAAAATAGTGTCTATCAGACATAGCTCTTTAACACCTGAAGTGATTTGAATAAAACTAGAAATGTTCAGCATGATGAGAAGGTCTGTCGCGTGCACAAATCAGATCCTTAGGTGACACATGTGTTCCTTGGAACACATACCCCTTGGAACACATACCCTTCTAGTTGAATAAGGGTGTAAAGAAGATATGTTTGTTTGTTTGGCGTTTAACGTCTTTTTTTGGGGGGAAGAGGCAGACCTCCCACTTTTTTCCTGGGTAGAACCAGAAAGTATACATATACCTCCCGTCATCTGTAAGAATCGACACTCTCACAAGTTGAGCTCCCAGTGGGATTACAACATGCATTGGTGAGAGGCGAAAATATTTCAAATGCAGCATCTTTACCCTCTTGACCATGGAAGCACTGTTTAAGGAAGAAGAAGAAGAAGAAGAGAAGATTATTTTTACATGTTTTGTTTTGATGCGTGACTTCAAGATTGCCACAAGCCCGTTTAATACTTTAATATTTATATGAACTGCAAGTATAGTTTATTGTGGTGTTGAAATTGTGGTAAAACTGCTTATTAAAAGTTGTACAATGTTACTATAATAAAACACCATATTGAAGAGGCTAAATACAAAATAGAGATTATTTAATTGCTGGGATCAATTATACGGAAATCCTTCACGAGATGGGAGACGTGTTGTTCTTTTCACGAACGAGCGTATGAGAGTGAGTGAAAAAACAAATCACGCCTACCATCGAGTGCAGTTTCTGCATGATATTAACCAGAATTCATCGCTTTATTGAACGTTATCGCCAGCACTGTTTTGACGTCATTCTCAACGTCACAGTTAGTTATTTTTGTGTTCGGAGTTAGTTATTAATATTTAGTGATTATGAATATTCTTTCATTGAGAAATCCTAATCTTTCACTGATGAAAATGTAATAAATAACGAGTCCTTTTATTAGCTCGACTATTCGAAGAATAAGAGAGCTTATGTAATCACCCCGGGGTCGGCGTCTGCGTTGGCGTCGGCCACCCACATCAAGGTTTGCATGTAAGCTGTGTTTACAAGTCTATATCTCTTACATTTCTAATTCTAGCACAACCAAATTTGGCCATGGGCTTCCTTATAGCATTATCTTAAGGGCTGCATAAGCAATTTTGGTTCCTGTAGCCCATGGGCTCCCATGGAACCCAAATTATGATAGCCCATAAAATGTGTCCCATTTCACATCAAATTTTGCGTGTAAGCTGTGTTTACAAGACTATATCTCTTACAATTCTTACCCTAGCACAATCATATTTGGCCATAAGCTTCGTTATAGCATTATCTTAAGGGCTGCTTAAGTAATTTTGGTTCCTGTAACCCCTGGGCTCCCATGGAACCCAAATTTTGATAGCCCTTAAAAGGTGTCTGTTCCACATCAAATTTTGCGTGTAAGCTGTGTTTACAGGTCTATATCTCTTGCATTTCTTGTCCTAGCATATAGTATGTT
The DNA here is from genome assembly GCA_037043455.1 of Cyrtodaria siliqua. NCBI lineage: Eukaryota > Metazoa > Mollusca > Bivalvia > Adapedonta > Hiatellidae > Cyrtodaria > Cyrtodaria siliqua. The sequence continues at coordinate 195,233 of JAWPHD010001954.1, forward strand.
GTAAAGGGTTGGGTAATTAATTTTGTCTTCTGGAAATTCTGGGCTCCCATGGAACCCAAATAGTGATGGCCCTTAAAATGTGAAATAAAGGCAGATCTAGGTTTGCATGTAAGCATGTATATATCTATAAATTTGGTTTGGGATTTCTTATAGCATTATGCATCTTATTTCATTCTTCACTCATATTGGGGCATGGGCTCCCCCCACTCCCCGCCCCCACGCCTTTTTTTTTTTACTATTTTTTTAACTTTTTTTTTTACATATTTCTGTGTTGTTTTGTTTCCCCCCACCCCACCCCACCCCACCCCCACACACACACACACACACACACACACACACACACACACTCGAAACTCTTTTTTTTTTTTTTTTACATATTTCTGTGTTGTTTTGGTCAATTCTTACACATAGCTATGTTCCCCCAACACACCACCACGCTCGAAATGGAATGCTTTTGTTGAATGTTTATTCTTTTTTTACATATATCTGTGTTGTTTTGGTAAATTCTTACACATAGCTTCTTACACATATATGTTGCCACCTCCAACCCCAAATTCCAGGTCCGTGGCTCCAAGGTCAAGGTCACACTTAGAGATCAAAGGTCAAAATCTGTTCGTCTGTACAATCGTGTCGCACACAAAATCCAGGTTCGTGGCTCCAAAGTCACACTTAGAGGTCAAAGGTCAAAATCCGTTCGTCTATACAATCGTGTCCGCTTCATAACTCTGACAATAATGGACGGATTTTCAAATAACTTCACACAATTGCTCACCACAACAAGACGACGTGTCGCGCACAAAATCCAGGTCCGTGGCTCCAAGGTCAAGGTCACACTTAGAGATCAAACGTCAAAATCCGTTCGTCTGTGCAATCGTGTCCGCTTCATAACTCTGACAATACTCAACGGATTTTCAAATAACTTCGCACAATTGCTCACCACAACAAGATGTCGTGTCGCGCACAAAATCCAGGTCCGTGGCTCCAAGGTCAAGGTCACACGTCAAAATTCGTTAGTCTGTACAATCGTGTCCGCTTCATAACTCTGACAATAATGGACGGATTTTCAAATTACTTCGCACAATTGCTCACCACAACAAGACGACTTGTCGCGCACAAAATCCAGGTCCGTGGCTCCAAGGTCAAGGTCACACGTCAAAATTTGTTTGTCTGTACAATTGTGTCCGCTTCATAACTCTGACAATAATGGACGGATTTTCAAATAACTTTGCACAATTGCTCACCACAACAAGACGACGTGTCGCGCACAAAATCCAGGTCCGTGGCTCCAAGGTCAAGGTCACACTTAGGGATCAAAGGTCAAAATCCGTTCCTCTGTACAATCGTGTCCGCTTCATAACTCTGACAATAATGGACGGATTTTCAAATAACTTCGCACAATTGCTCACCACAACAAGACAACGTGTCGCGCACAAAATCCAGGTCTGTGTCTCCAAGGTCAAGGTCACACGTCAAAATTCGTTAGTCTGTACAATCGTGTCCGCTTCATAACTCTGACAATAATGGACGGATTTTCAAATAACTTCGCACAATTGCTCAATACAACAAGACGTCGTGTCGCACACAAAATCGAGGTTCGTGGCTCCAAAGCCAAGGTCACACTTAGAGGTCAAAGGTCAACATCCGTTCGTCTGTACAATCGTTTCCGCTTCATAACTCCGACAATAATGGACGGATTTTCAAATAACTTTGCACAATTGCTCAATACAACAAGACGACTTGTCGCGCATAAAATCCAGGTCCGTGGCTCCAAGGTCAAGGTCACACGTCAAAATTCGTTAGTCTGTACAATCGTGTCCGCTTCATAACTCTGACAATAATGGACGGATTTTCAAATAACTTCGCACAATTGTGCACAAAATCCAGGTCTGTGGCTCCAAGGTCAAGGTCACACATAGAGGTCAAAGGTCAAAACAAAGTGCTATGTGTCCGGTTAATAACTCTGCCATTCATGGATAGATTTTCAAATAACTTGGCACAATTGCTCACCACAACTAGACGACTTGTCGCGCACAAAACCCAGGTCCGTGGCTCCAAGGTCAAGGTCACATTAAGAGGTCAAAGGTCAAATTGTGTCCAGTCAATAACTCTGGCATTCCTGGACGGATGTTCAAATAACTTGGCACAAGTGCTCAGCACAACCAGACAACATGTCGCGCGCAAAATCCAGGTCCGTCGCTCCAAGGTCAAGGTCACTCATACCGGTCACTTCTGGGGCATTTGTCACTTACTGTGACATTTCTTTTTTTCTTCTTTTTTTTCAATTATTTTTTTTTTCCTTTTTTTTTTCTTTTTTCATTATTTTTTTTTCATTTATTTTTTAAATTCTTTTGTAATATTTTTTGGTATTTCATTTTTTAATTATTATTTTTTTTTTTAATATATATATATTTTTTAATATTTATCTTTTTTTTTTTAATATTTCGTGGCTCCAGCGTAAATGGAGTGTCTACAATAAAATGTGCAGCAACTCTGCAGTTAAGGTTGAGAAGGTTTTAGGCCCGTTCTCCATATTTTTTCTCAGTGTACATGGAGGATGAGCCTGGCATGTTCATTCCTGTTAGGCGCCATATAACCTTTCATGTGTTGGTGCGCCTTAAAACCCCAATTCAATTCAATTATTAATAATACATGTACATACATTTGTCCGAATAATCAATCAATTGTTTACACAAGTATTAAATAGTTATATATTTATATAAACATTAACTCTTAACCCACCACATATATAATGGATTGTTCTTTCTTTGAATTAAGACCATTCCATTTATGTGACAAAGGGGTGTTTTGGGGAAAATGGCTGATCAGCAGCTGGTCATTGTAAAGTCTGTTACTTGCAGGCTGATCTGGGTTTACAATGGACGCAAAGGCTATTATAGTCGTGCTTAGCCGGTTACAGGTTAATTATCTCTTGGTGATGTAAACTTGATAAATTACCCACCATGAACTTATTTTCTCCATTTTATCAATATTTTAAAGCCTACTTAATGCCTTAATGCTTTAAGCTAGTAAGGAAGTAGTACAAGGTTTTATCAGTTATTTATTAACTGGCCTACATATAGCATAAAAAGTCGCTACTTTCCATATTAACATGATCTAGAGCAGATTCAGGAGGAAGGGTTGTGGTGGACCAGGCGCCCCCACCCCATAAAATCAGACTACCATTATGCGGGCATAGTTCTAACCTGAAATTTTATTTATTTTAACCTGACATCACATGCCATTTAGGAAAACATAGGCTCAAGGTGATCTATTGGGATCACTCTTCGTCCGTCCAGGGGCCCCGTTTGGTAACGGGGCAGAGAATAGGGCCACTGCAGATCCCGTTAAAGCGGAAGGCAAAAGGGTAGAACCCCCCCAAAATTCATGTTCATTTTATCATTTTTTGTTCATGCTCATTAAAGGTCTTCATCATGACCCCTGCATTGTTTCAGGTGCCATCTTGCTCATATCACTGGAGCAGTAGCAGAAAAACTTTAACGTGGCTCCAACATAAATGGACTGTTTACAATAGAATTTGCAGCAACTCTGCAGTTCAGGGTGAGAAGGTTCTAGGCCCGTTCTCCATATTTTATCTCGATGTACATGGAGGATGAGCCTGGCATGTTCATTCCTGTTAGGCGCCATATAACCTTTCTTATGTTGGTGTGCCTTAAAACCCCAATTCAATTCTTCATCCGTCGTCCGTCCGTCTTCGTTTTTCTTCAAACGACTTCTCCTCAGAAACCGCTTGACCAATTTTGACAAAAATTTCACATGGATTATCCTTAAATGCATGCTTTTTAGATTTGTTAATATTAGGTTAGCTCGACATCCAAGATGGCTGCCATTACCATATATGGTCGAACCTTAAAAAAGAACCGCTGAACAAATTTCAACAGGTTTTCTTTTAAAATGATCGCCAACAACTAGACTATAAAGTTTGTTCTAATGATGTCCCCGGGTTAAAAAATAGCCGTGCCCGGGGGTCCAAAGTCTGTATATTGAGATTTTGCATGTTTTTCATATAGACAAATAGCAAAAAAGTCTTCTTCTCTGAAACCACAATGAACAGAGCTCCCATGTATTACATGTAGCATCAGCTTATGGTCCTCTACTAAGTCTGCTCAAATGGTGACCCTGGGGTCTAATTTGGCCCTGCCCCGGAGGTCACAGTTTAACATAGACTTATATAGGATTTTTAAAAAAAAAAATCTTTTTCTCTGAAACTACAAGAGCCAGAGGTTTAATATTTTGCATTCACTATACGATTATGGTCTTTTTCCAAGTTTGTTCAAATGGTGACCTTTGGGTCACATTTGGCCCCACCGCAAGGAACACATGTTTTAGGGAAAAACTTAAAAAATCTTCTTCTCTGAAACTGTAAGAGCCATTTGTTTAATATTTTGCATTTACTATAAGATTATGGTCCTTTACCAAGTTTGTTCAAATGGTGATCCGGGGGTCACAGCTTTACATAGGCTTGTATATGGAAAAACTAAAAAAATCTTCTTCTCTGGAACTGCAAGAGCTAGATGTTTAATATTTTGCATTTGCTATAAGCTTATGGTCCTCTACTAAGTTTGTTCAAATGGTGACCCTGGTGTCAAATTTGGCACCGCCCAGGGGTCACAGTTTTACATAGACTTATATAGGAACACATTTAAAAAAGAATCTTCTCTGAAACTACAAGAGCCAGAGGTTTAATAGTTTGCATTTACTATCAGATTATGGTCCTTTACCAAGTTTGTTCAAATGGTGACCCTTGGGTCACATTTGGCCCCGCCCAGGAGGTCACAGTTTTACATAGGCTTGCATAGGGAAAAACATAAAAAAATCTTCCTCTCTGGAACTGCAAGAGCCAGAGGTTTAATGTTTTGCATTTGGTATAAGCTTATGGTCCTCTACCAAAGTTTGTTCAAATGGTGACCCTGTGGTCAATTTGGCCCTGCCCCGGGGTCACAGTTTAACATAGACTTATATAGGAAAACATTTTAAAAAAAATTCTTCTCTGGAACTGCAAGAGCCAGAGGTTTAATATTTTGCATTTACTATACTCTTATGGTCCTTTACCACGTTTGTTCAAATGGTGACCCTGGGGTCACATGTTGTACATAGACTTATACAGGGAAAAGCTTAACAAATCTTCAAGGCACACAACTCTCATATATTACATGTAGCCCTGGGGTCACATTTGGCCCTGTCCCAGGTGTTGCACTCTAGCGCTTTCATTTTGTATTTGATATTTACCAAGCTTTGTCAGTGTCTTTATATCAATGTTGTTAACACAACAGAGGCCATATTTCTTGAACAATCCTAACCAAAATTGCACAGATTGTATATGACCACAAGATTTCGAAGAAGTTCGATAATGGGCCAGTACTCAGGTGATCGATTTAGGGCCATTTTGGCCCTCTTGTTTTTGGTAGGGGTTGAGGGGTGAAGGTGCCATGGACCCTAGTCACCAGCCCCCACAAACACACTTAAATTCAAATCGTGGATCGGCATCTGCCACTAATGCCTTTATAATGCCTTTATAATCCACCCCCACCACCCTAGCTTTTAATTTCTAGTGTCAATAAAATAATGAAACGTATAGAAAATTAAAGCTTTTAAAATTTGCCCCCCGTTACCACAATACATGTTCAGAAGTATTAAAGTATTATAATGTTAGGCTACTAAAAGGTGCTACTATTAACCATTGTGTGTTAAGCACACAAATAAATATATTGTGACATGCAATTTAAATTTGTTTATATATAAATAACTAAGACTAATGGGGCTTCACTATTTTTATATTGTATTATATATTGATATCATTTGTATTTTTTTCATACAAGCAATTTTAAAGGAAGTTAGTATGTCCATTGCCCCATCTTATAAATTAATTGTACTCATCACCTCCCTTATTAAAGTTTCAGGAGATGGATGTTTGAATTAACCGTATTTAAGTATATTTAATTATATGTTAATTCTACAAAACATATACAGTTATTCAGATATATATTTCTAACACTTGTTTGTGATATACGTGGCTGATACAAATTAATCTAAATTCCGGCAGACCTGTGGGAAGTGAATGCGATTGACCAACGTTGATTTGTTCATACAATGAAAGGTTGACTGCATTTTTCTTGAAGCGACTTCTTTTGTTTTAGGTGGAACACAGCCACTGTTAAATGATTGTTTGATTATATTGTTATTATTATTATTATTATGATAAATCCTTAGTTAAACAATGAAGGAGTGCATTATAATGTACTACTCAAAGCTTAAAGTAGCTGTCCCATGAACGACAGCCAAATGTTACAACATATGTACACCGTTTCTAAACCTACTGACGACGAGGTTTATGTATTGTGTGTTGTTGTATGTATTTACATGAATTACTCTATGACACTGCTCATGAGTCTTATCAGACTTAATGCATGAACTATTATGAACATTTTAAGGTCTACGGCGGGATGCCCTCGACCCGAATTAGACCTATTGACGAGGATAATAAAACAAATTCTATAACTTAATATTTTGAGAATACAAACTCTGTAGACACAATATAAACGGCTTTAACCAGCCAGGCCGAACCCCAAAACTGGAGCGTAAAATCTCGACTATTTAATGTACCCATGAATAAATGAATACTTTTAATTAGCACATATACATTATTTTATGACCTGAACACCTGGATGGGGTTTGAATAAATAATTGTGTAGTGTAATTTTGCTTTTATTTGGCGGGTAAGTGTTACACAAGAAAAGTGTTACACAAGAAAAGTCCGAATCAATGTTTGACTATAAAAAAAAATTTCATGTAAATTAATCATAAAACAACACTAATTATTGAGTTTTATGCTGTTGGTAAAACCAACCACCGTAAAATGTCTAAATGAAATCTTGGTGCTTAGCAAACTATTATTTATTGTTTAGTTTGAATATTGAGTTTGTCTGTCAGCTATATATATGTATATTTGTGTGCATATCCTCATGGACTGTTAGCCTAATGGATATTTGGAAATAAACTTTCTATAAACCAGAAACGTACTAATTAGCGCTGTCAGCAAACAGCTGAATTAACACCATCTGTTCCTGTAATATATATACTGACGAGCAACGAAAACGCGCCAGTAGATTGTATGGGCTTTAAATATTATTGCTACAGTAATTTATAATAAAAAGCGCATATTTTTGAACTGAAGGATATTAACAATTTCGAACACAGTCTCAGAATTCCTAGACATTTTGTTTAGTAGTGATCAATTAAAGTCACATGGCTAAAACACAAAAGTGACACATTTTAATATCGCTGTTTTACCGTTCCTAGGAAATCACCCCGACGTCACGTTATTCCAGCAAGGTAACGTTACTTTAACACCCATAAAATCCACCGGTGCGTTTTCATCGACCGCCAGTATTTATTCGGGCATATTTATTCGGGAATTATGTTTGTTTAATGTGATCAGTGATCAATGATCGGGTCACAAATTCTCACCACATTAATTACGACCCTTCCCGATACAACGTTTTACACATATACACTAATGCTTGTCTAAAATTAAGTTGTACAAAAATGTTATCTTTATTAAATAATATACAAGTATGGGAGTAGAAATGACAATAATTCATTCATTGCTGACACATGCATTCAAAACAACTAAAAAAGAAAGAAAGAAATAATGGAAAAGAAAAGAAATGAGAGAGGAAAAAAGGAATCCGAGTTCACCTGTAACGCCGAAACAAAGTTTGCTGGGACAAAACGTCGAGTTTCGCTGATATATGTTTGAACTTAATAAAATATGTTTTCATTGTCATCATTCGATACATGGTCACTGGCCACTAGTTTTGTTGACGATATTTATTAAAAGACATTCAAAACCATGTTTAATCTTGATTATTCTTGGAGGCAACGCTGTCATACTTGCGTACTTGGAAAGGCATTGATAGCTCAGTGGATAAGGCCTTGGTTTAAAGTTCTCCGGCCATGTTTTGTTTCATGAACATGTTTATGTTAATCAATATGAAACAATAGATATTTACAATTCACACTTTGCAATATTTGTGAAAAGCGAGAATAAGATTTTATTTGATGACGTAGAAAACTTTAAACAGGTTAATTAATACACAGGTAAATGTATTTATCAATTATATGGCAATAGTTGTGCGGCTATACAATTCAGATTTACCTCATTTCCCCGTGCAGTCACGCAGTGGTAAAAGTAGTATCTACGTCATGCAAGTAATACTTGTTTTTGCATACAACTTAGCGGTTTTAAATATATGTTTCTCTCCGGGACTATCTAGAAATCTTCACATGATGTTTAAGAGTTAAATTTGTTAATTGATAATACTACAAAAAACGGTGGCCATTCATATTTAAGAGCTATACATACTTCTGCCCAGCTTGGGTTCGCCCCCTGGCGGAGGCATGTCTGTCCTGCATATCATCTCAATGAAGGTTGCTGTCACCTAATATGATGTGTTAACGGGACGTTAAACCCCCATTTCATTCATTGTGCTTGGATCCTGCTGAATATATGTGGTGAAAGCTAGATGGGCGAGTTTGGTTCGTCTGAGTTTTGTAATATGGTCATGTGGTGCCTTTTCACAAGAAGATGTGCACAGGTCATCAGCATGATCTGTCAAATGGAGTATCATTGTACTAAAGAGCCAGCGTAACCAGCGTAATCATAGGCGAGAAGAAAGGGAAACAGTTCCTTTTTAGGACAAAGGGAAATATTGTTAGAAATCCAACCCTGCGACAGTTGGGGCCAATGTGTGCATGACACGACCCGACCAATATCTGAAAACCCCAAGGCTCAAAGAAGTATAGATTTAAGAATACCGAAACTTCCGTCCTTTTGGTTAATAAGACGTTTTGTAGTTTAAAAGAACAAATTGAAAGTCAAATTGTTGTAAAACAGCCTTTAACAACAATGTGTACACGTTGATAGTTTGTTCGACTCTAAATCTCTCCCAAATCCACACCAAATCTACCTTGTATGGTGTTACATCGATGTTGTTATAACAAATATCACAACAAAAAAAAGCATTTGAGCAAAATGAAGATGTAGTTAATTTATTTGTTAATAATGTATGGTGTTATCACAATGTGTAAAAATAACGCAGAAATCGTAATTCTGTAATAAATTAACAAATATATCTTCATTTTCCTCAAATGATTATTTTATTTTTGATATTTGGTACAATAACATAATTGTTACACCATATAAGGTAGATTTGGTTTGGATTTGGGAAGTTTAAGGGTAGATTTGGTGAATATTTGGGTGGATTTGGGGGAACTATGTAGATTTGGGTGTTTCGTGACACCCGTAATCGTGACACCCGTAACAACGGTGTCCTTAAGCAAGCACTTCGTATATCCCAATCTCTACCCAGAGTACACTCGTTCCTCATTTGACTCTGTCAAAGGAAGTAGGGCGAACGGTTAGGTCACGTGATTATTCAAAAAAGTTATGACGAGTTTATAATACATCCTATTGCGTGATCTGTAAAGATAAAATATAGACCTATATTAAATAATTTCAATTTTTTTTGTATGAGTTATGTTTTTCTAGTAATTTTCTGCTATCGACTTCGGTTTGAAATGTTTACCTATGTGTATCGATTGACGTATTAGTTTTGTAGTAAAATAGTCCCGATTAAAACTAGATTGTTTTCGTGCATTATTTCAAATCTTGCAACATCTAATCTGCAGATATTCTGAAAATTTTATTTACACAAGAAATAAATAAGGTTTAGGCAAAAATATTGCAATTTAACAGGTTTTACCAAAATCTTGTAATTTAGTAGTTGGCAGAGATAATAATGTGAGTGCAAGGAACGATAACTCTGCGTGGAGATTGCATATATCCTCGCCCGTTAACCGGTCAGTCCCGCAAAGCATCTGAGAATGAGAATATATATATTCGATATAAATAGTCTATATAATTGAATTGAATTTAATTGGATTTTACCGTCGCACCAACAGCTATGGTCATATGGCGACAGTCCACCTTCCATTGGTGGAGGAAGACCCCAGGTGTCCCTACCTGGGTAGAACCACCGACGTTCCGCAAGCTAGCTGGATAGCTTCCTCACATAAAGATGATTGGTCCCATGATAGTTCGAGCCCACAGCGGTGAGTGGCAAGTGATTTAAATGAATACTGAAAAGTGGATCACTTGGAAGCAACAAACACAAACAAGAGAAAAGTAGAGGTTCTGCTATAAGTATAAGAGAAGGGCACAAATCCTAGATTACTATGTATCCTTCCCCCTTTCGAAATTAATAATAAAATGTGTTGATGTGCATTACAAAATTGTTTATCAAAACTCTGTCCAGGTGTTCAGGTCATATAATGCATATGTTCCAATTAAAAGTATAGGCTATTCACGGATTCTTAAAATACCCGTGACTGAACAGCTGTAAAATAAATTATCAGTGGTAGCTCTTAATTCGACGCTCCAGTTTTAGAGTTTGGCCTGGCTTGTTAAAGCCGTTTATATGAAGTCTAGAGTTTGAGTTCTCAAAATATGCAAGTTATATAAAATTAGTCGTCAGTAGGTTAAAAAACGGTATACATAAATTATGTTGTACAATTTGGCTGTTGTTGGCGGAATAGCTACTTTAATTAAACAACAATTCAATTCCAATACAATTACCAACGAGATTGGAATATATACATCGGTTTAAAACTGAGCATTAATTTCCGCGTTCTTATTGATTGGACATTATTAGTTATTATGGCACTGCTGACGGCAGCTTCTGTTCAACTGGGGTAGTGTTCATAAAACTGTGTATACAGTGTGTTATACACAAACTTTGAGTTTGGAGTCATTTAGGTCAAATGTGAATATCACAGTTATCTTAAACCTTGACTTTGACACAGGTTAAATTTACATTCAAGTTGTTGATATCAGTATATTCACCTAAACTATGCAGACTTTCAATAATTTTAACAGGGTCACTTGAATTTCCTTTGTATTTGCACAGGTGTAAATCGATTCATTGAGATTAATACCTAAATAAATGGTGTACACTAACTACCAGTTATTGCAAGTTAGAGTATGGCAGACACTGAAATGGACATGCTACACAATAAATAGAGTATGGTCTCATCTCGTTGGTTGATTTAAACACCTCGATGGCCCATCTCGATGTTTAAATCAACCAACTCGATGAGACCATACTCTATATATTACTTACTGTGCATTGTGACATAATAACAAAGAAGTCTGTTTCTTTCTTGTTGCTTTTTACAAACAAATCCAGGTTTTCAATATGAATAGAAACCCCAAATTTCAGCATTTTATTTTACGTTTACTTTTCAGTCAGTCAAAATGAGTAGCCTATAGGGATGATGTCCATGGTGTTATCTAATTCAATAAATTGAACCATTATAAGCTTATCCAATAATTCACTTAACCTTGCTGTCAAATTTTAAATACCGTCCGTGGCGTAGGAGCGTTTTTGATATTGAGTTTGGGGGCTATTATGCCCTGTGACAGTCACATTGCGAAACACAAACACATTTGTGGGTGGTCAAAACATAATCTGACAAAATATTTGGAGGGGCGTGGGATCGGGTGACGTGGGCTCCATAGCCCCTCCACACCCAAGCCCCTCCCAATAGTTTGCCAAATTATGTTTTTACCACTCACAAATGTGTTAGTGCATTGTTTATGTGATTTTGACTCAATGTCACCTTTTGGGGGAGAGCAATACATACTCTGCTCCCAACCTACCTCACAACCTACCACTCAAAATACTGGGTGGCTTGCTCGACCCATTGGCCTCCCGGGTTAACATACATCCGTACATTAGTTGTTTTTAATCCAATCTAAATTAAACTAGTCGGTATCAATACTACCTCTTGTTACCATTTAAGTGTGACATGATACTAATTAAGCCGGTCTAATCGATGTAGACATAGAGGATATTTGTTGTTTTGGAGTGAATAACAGATTTTATCACATAACATTTGGTGTGGGAGTATAATAACACCATTCAATATTTTCAATATTCCACTAGTGGTATAACATAACGTTACTGACGTCATGGATGTCACGTTAATGTACGTTTTTTGACGTAATGTGACATTATAAGTTACGTAATAAATAGAATCTAACACATTCGTTCTAATTCATTATTGAATTTATTAAACTCGTTGTCAAAAATGATCTTGCCGAGCATTATATAATTTTTGCTAACGAGTTTAATAAATGGTCAATAATGAATTTTGCTAACGAGTTTAATAAATTCAATAATGAATAAGAACCGAGCATTATATCATTTTTGCTAACGAGTTTAATAAATTCAATAATGAATGAGTACTCCTGTAAGATCCTCTATTTAAGTGTGAAAACTTTTTATTTTCACGAATGCGAAGCATGACTTTAGTATTTTAAGACTTTAATAGTTTATTATATTGTCAGATATAAAAGTTACAAACATACAAATGTTACTCAAACAAACGTTTATATCCGGCCGTAATCTCATTATATCTACACTATAAATGTATATACATTATAAAAATTCCATCATCAAATATACAACTGAACAGTTTTGTTCAGTCAGAGTTAATATATAATACAACAACTGATTATATTTCCAATCCAATGATATAACTTTATAGCAACTTTCGGGGAAAAAGTAGTTTTTGAAAAAAATGACCAACTGACATTTTCACTGTATTTAAATGACAACAATTCTGAAATACTTGACCAGTTTTAAAAACTATAGATCATTTACAGTCGAAATATGTATATTAAACAGTTATTTTCTAAACAAAAACAAAAAAAGCGTTTTGATATTGAAAAAAAGTACGGCAGTGAAAAAATAAAACTCTGTATTTCACACGTATGAAATACCACTTTTATTTCATTGCTAAAATCCACTATTTCACTGCTGAACATAAAATAATACTTATTATTTTTAAGTTATAACGATTAATTGCTTACTCGAACCTGAAATGCAACCGTTTGAGATTATATTTGCCACTGAAACTTGACTATGAATGCGTATTTTGATTCGTGTTAATGTTGTTTTTTTGTGGTGGTGGGGGTGGGGGAGAGCAACACTTGCTCAGTCCCAGCCTATTACTCAAACTATTGGGTGCGGTGGGCGCTCACTGACCCCACACCTCACCCGACTCCTACGCCTATGAAAACAGATAACCGTAAGCAATACTTTTCTGTTTTAATCCGATCTAAGTTCTGTTTTGGTCGATCTTCGATATAAACAATACTTCCTGTTATGTGTGTGTGTGTGGCATGTACAATCGATGTAGACAAATGTGTGTTTAAATTATAACGATTCAAATTGCTTACTGTTAATTGAAATGCAACCGTTTGATACTATTTTTCCTTAATTAATTAAAGGGAATCGTAATTGAAATTGTTATTAAGCGTTAAAATTAGCGTCGCGATTTATTAATCCAGTATCATTTTAACTTTAAACATGTTAAACCAGCTTAAATATCATTAAATAAAATTTTGAGTTTTAATTTCCTCTTGTCATTTTATCGTAGTTTTTAAATATAGTATTTGTGCAATATAACCAACAGTTAGTAATATACAAAAACGATTTACTTTTGACTATTTTTATAATTAATAGTAATGATTGAACAAAAACATTTTATGTACAACAAGAAAAGTATAACGCATGCGTTATATGTAGACGATTTTTAATAATGGGTTAGTTTGTGGAGGCTTTGTTCAAGTCACATATCTGTAGTCGTCGATATGGAGATGACAGGAAGGTAAAGTGAAGAATTAAAAGATACTGTATGAATACAGATAAGTTTTTATTTGGTCTTAGGTATACATTATTATACATGTTAAGGGAAAATATTCAAGTATTTTCAATTAAACGATTTACACCTGAGCTATTACAAAGGGAATTTCAGTGACCATGCTACAATATAATATAAAAGTCATATTTACTTACATTTTACAAGTGATTATCATATGGGCCCTATTTATGTTCATGTTTTAGTTGTATTCAGGCTCAAAACCGCTTCGGAGTTTGCATTTTAAATGCATTACAAGTGATCGTATAGAAAATATTTAATTTCTTTACATTTGCTTCATTATAATACTCAAATATAAATGGGTGCCGAAACGTCTAGGGTAAAAAATAAAATAGATGCCGAAACGTCTAGGTGCCGATTCGTCTAGGTGTCGAAATGGTTTGGTGCCGAAACGTCCTGAATCGATCTTGATCAAAATGCCAAACAATTCTCAAGTTTATGCGTCTGTGTAGACGCATAAACTTGAGAATTGTTTGGCATTTTTCATGTACTGATCATTGGGACCCAGCTTTAATTAGCAGGGCGCTACGCACAGAACAGATTAGAAAGAAACCAACGTTATTGTACCATTTGTAATTCTAATGACATTGAAGATGAATACCATTTTGTTTTGATGTGTCCTGTATATGTTAATATAAGAAGAAAATACATTAAAAAGTACTATTATAAACGTCCTAGTGTTTTAAAATTCATAGAGCTAATGAAAACACGTAATAAGAAAGAGTTGTTTAATTTATCTTGGTTTATAAAAGAAGCATTTGATTCTCGTAATGATTTATTGTTTAATCAAAACTACGTTCATCCTCAAATGAAAACTATTATCAATTAATTATTTATGTTAATGCTTTTGTGATAATGAGAACAATTTTTTTTTAAAATTTAATATTTAATTTAATTTGCGTAAGTTAAAGTTCAGTGTCATTTCCACATATTTATTCAATTATTTAATATTTCAAATTATTCAATAATACAATTTATTTGAAACTAGTGTACAGAATTATGTTTTTGTTGTTTGTTTGTTTTGTTTATTCTGTCACGAATAATGTTTGCATATTGTATATGATGATAAACTTGTAAAGTTTAAATCAATAAAAAATATCCATCTATCTGTCTTTAATTAGACTAATATACACGTTAACTAATCGGGAGTTTCTTACAAAATAAGATTGCCGTGTGTCTGAACTAGTAATTAAAAATTAATGTAAAATATATCAAGATAAAACTATTTACAAATAAGGGATGATACGGTAGTAATATAAACTATATATGTAAATCAACAAATATAAAAATCACCAAATAAAATGCAATACCAACATGAAAAAGACAAGCTGTGACTGGCAATATGAATGGACTTCCAACATTAAACATTTTTAACAGAAGTCAATAGCTATAACAATCAGTTTAAATAGACTTTTCTATTATGACCTCGTCATACTATAACTGCTATTATATACATATCCACTACCCGATTGAATGGGCAGTTAAGATACTACGCAACAGGTGCCTGCGGTAGTAATATTTGGAATTAATTGTAACTGGATATATCAACGGAGTGAGTACACAATAGTCGATTCTGGATTTTTATATTATTCGATTTTTTTTTAAAAGTTGTTTGTTGTATCCTGGGAAAGTACACAAGGAATACCATTTTGTGTTTTCGTTCAGAAAATTTAATGAAGTTTTTATTTTTTGACACGGCGAAAATGGTTTGTATATGTTTTGCAGTGTTTGGTTTTGTTTTGTTTTTATTAATATGAACTCAGCTGCTTATGTACGAGACGAGTATATGTTGTCGTTACTAAACTTACAAACCAGTAACGCTGTTATTAAGAGAATTTCCCGTAATAGTCACACACATTTTTATGTGGATTTTTTAAAATATAAATTAGTCGCTGTAAAGTTTTAAATTTATTTTAAATGCCAAACTTACTGCCCGAAAAATTCATATTTAGTTTATCGTAATGGAACCTTAACAGACCGCACGAGTTTAATATCAGCTTACGTTTGTTTAGTACAACTTTGACCCCGTGTAAACAATTTCAGTAATTCCAAAACGATTATGGGATGCTTAAAGAGACACTGAAACTTGTTGATTTTATCAATCGTTAAAATTATCACACAGATTTACTAATCAAGTATAATTTTGACTTTAAAGTACCTGTATAAAAGGTAACAAAGATAATAAAAGTGAAATTTTTCATTTTTTATATTTTCGATATTCAACCATATGCCTAACTATATTACTGCTTCACTATTATAAACAAGTAGTACTATGCAAACACAATTTGTTTTGAATTATTAAAATAATAATTAAAGGGACAATCTTGGTTTTGTAAAAACTCACGGCGTCCCGTTAGTTTTTCTCTTAACTTGCATTTGTTCAATCATTAATATTAATTGTTAGAATAGTTCAAAGCAAAGTGTTGTTACATATTACTAACTTTTTATAATATTGCACCAATAATTTATATTAAAAATGGTAACATAAGGAAGAAAATTGAAATCTCATTTTTTTTATTTAATTATATGCAAGCAGTTTTAAAGAAAAAATGACGCAGGATAACTAAATCGAGTATCAAATTTTAAATTTTGAATAAAACTCGAGATTGCCACGTGTCCGTTTAATAATGATTTACAAATATACGGTGGATATGGCACTGAGCTAATTAGAGATTATAATAATCTTTCATGGGTATCCGGTGAAGATAGAGAATTCCAACCCGAGATATAAGTGTTTTTATCGGAACCGAGGCTCTGCCGACGTTCCGATTAAAACACTTATACCGAGAGTTGGAATTCCCTATCTGAACCGAATACCCGTGATAGATTATTGTTCTTGCATATCAGAGTCATGTTGTGCGTTGACGCCGCCAGCTACTAACGTTTTGCATGTTTTCCTGCATACCGGATGTTGGTGCGCGTGAATTTTATCTCGACCCTAGGGTGAGGTGGAAATATCTAGCCCCGGTAAAATGACGGATATCCTTGTCCGGTATGCAAGAAACACAACTTCACCCCGAGTGGATTCGCTGGCGGAGGCATGTCTGATGGGAAACCTCTTCATTTGTTTCATCTCTCCCCGAGGTTGCTGGCGATATATAACCTAATAAGATATGCTTGCGGGACGTCAAACCAAATGTTGTTGTTTCATTTAATTTCATTAAAGAAGCTATCCCGCCAACAACAGTTAAATTTTACAACATATGTACACTGTTTCTTAACCTGACGACGAGGTAGATATATAATTTACCTATTTTGACAAACTGAATATACACAATATAAACCGCTTGAACCAGTCAGGCCAAACCCCAAAACTGGAGCGTCGAATTAAGAGTTACCAACCAAATTCAGTTTACACATATTCAATATGGGTATTTTAAAAACAGTTGAATAAACCTATACTTTTAAATAAATACATTACGGTATGACCTGAACACCTGGATAAATAACGGTTTTATGGTGCACTTTTGCCGTTATTTGTGGGGTTATTTCCTTTAAGAAATTTAGCAAACCCGGTGTTCTCGACGTTGTTGTTTTATCTTGATTTCGTTAACTGTCATCTCCTTATTTACCTTGTCTATTATACGAGAACATTCTTTTGAAGTCACAAACAACCCTAAAGATATGAAGATACGTTCTGTAAATACCACAGGACCGTCATATCGAACACTTTCTCAATACAAGAAGACAACTTTGTTATCAGGCCGAGGACAAGAGAAAATTATCTATGCACTTTAAAACTATAAAAGTGTTCTTTGGTGTTAATGCTGAGTGGGTTTTTATTATTTACTTTGGCCGCAGTCACATTTATAGTACGGATAATATTGGACTGATTAATGGGTATCACAAAATCGTTTAGATGTAGAACGCAATACACAAGGTTGATAGGTACTAGTAGTCAACGGTTAACAACCATAACATACTAGTATAAATTAATAGACAAGTCATTTTACAACTTATTAAAAAAAACTAACCCACCAAAAAACTCGGCAAAATTACACTATAAAACCGTTTATCAAAACTCTATCAAGGTGTTCAGGTCATATAATAATGATTATTAAAAGTAAAGTTTTATTCATGGGTTCTTAATACCCGTGATTGAATATATGAGTTAGTAGAAAAACTCTTAATTCGACGCTCCATATTCATTTTGTCATTTTTTATCATGCTCATTCAAGGTCTTTATCGGGACACCGCGTTTGCAAACGTGGAAACGTGGCTCCATCGTAAATGGAGTGTGTACATAGAATATACAGCAACTCTACAGTTCTGCGGTAAGAAGGTTGTAGGCCCATTCTCCATATTTTATCTTGATGTAAATGGAGGATGAGCCTGGCATGTTCATTCCTTATAACCTTTCATGTGTTGGTGCACCTTAAACCCCAATTCAATTCAATTCAGTTTTGGGGTTTGGCTGTCTGGCGTTCGGATTTTCAAACTATGTAAGTGTTATATAGAGTTCGCCGTCAGTAGTTTTAGAAACGGTGTACATATTTTGTAACATTTGAATGTTGTTGGCTGGAAAGCTACTTTAAAATCTCATTAAAAAGAAGTCATCACAGAGTTGATATTTTTTATATTTTAAGGTTACAACTTCTGCATGTAATTTATACCACATTAACATATCATTAAACACGTATTTCAAGTTTCTGTTATAGTTTAAATACCTACACATGCGTTTGATCAAATATATTTGATGACCAATCTATTTGGAAATGAATTAGAATTAATTACAAATCTTTACACAATGGAAAGAGTAAAAGTCAACAAAATCAGGACTTGCATAATATAACCAGTTTGAACACTGGTCAACAAAATTAAATTATTCAAATATAGTTCGTATACAATCTTTCAATCTTTTATATAATACCACAATCGAAAAATCAGGAATTAGAGTTTTCGTCAACATTTGATGACTCAGGTATCTTTCAATCGTTTACTTAATCACACAAGCGAGAACTCAGGAATACGATATCAAAGATCCACATATAGTGCATATCACAGATCCACATATTATAGTGTAGATCACAGACCTACATAACAAATAATTTATTATTGTTTATATCACAGATCCACATATAGTGTATATCACATATCCACATATAGTGTATATCACATATCCACATACAGTTTATATCACATATCCACATATATTGTATATCACAGATCAACATATAGTGTATATTACATATCCACATATAGTGTATATCACATATCCACATATAGTTTATATCACAGATCCACCTATAGCATAGGTCACATATCCACGTATAATGCATGTCAAATATCCAAATATAGTGTAGATCACAGATCCACATTTAGCGTAGTTCACAGATCTACATATAGTGTAGTTCACAGATCCACATATAGTGTAGTTCACAGATCTACATTTAGTGTAGATCACAGATCCACATATAGTGTAGTTCACAGATATATATATAGTGTAGTTCGCAGATCCACATATAGTGTAGTTCACAGATCTACACACAGTGTAGTTCACATATCCACATGTAGTGTATGTCATATATCCACATATAGTGTATATTACAGTTCCACATATAGTGTATAGCATATACCAACATATAGTGTATAATACAGATACAGATCCGCATATAGTGTATATTACAGATCCAGATATACTTTAGATCACAGATCCACATGTAGTGTATGTCACACATCCACATAGATGACGCATCTCTGAACAAGAGTTTTAAGAGACTAATCAAATATGCGTTGAAAGTGATATTTAAGCGAATACATATAAGAAACACAAAAAACTGAATTGATGTTAACAGTAACACAGTAACATTCTATTTTATATATTTTTCACAACTGTTTAAAACGAAATTTCAGGCCGTAAAGTCATTCCTATACCTGCAGTTTTGGCCGGTTTGATAATCTTATCAAGGGTATCTCTTATACAGGGGAATGCTTGCCCCACTGGGTAGCACGCTAGACTTGAAATACAAAGAACCCAAGTTCAAACCTCACCGGTTCCACTGGGTTTCGTCGGTGTCTTCTTGGGCAAGACACTTTCCATATGCCGCGTCCGTCGGACATGGACAGATACCGTGTGGTCCCGTGTATCGGTCTGTCCTCCAACTATGTTAAAGAACCAAAGGAATCGATTCGGCAGGTTCCCTGGTTCCCGTGTATCCTTCACGTCTCTCTAGGGGGGACCTCAATAACCTGCACGTTAAACAATATTCAATTATTACAGGCTGTATCTATTTGTTTGTTTCAGAATGATAATAATAAACAAATTGTAACTGTTTTAGCATGGTTGCATATTACCAATAAAAGCAATTGCAAGCAGTTATTTACATTTTGCATTAATGTTTACATATTTCATGCAAACTGTGATTGATGTCTTATGCACCACACGGCCTATTGTTTTCTTGTGTCTTTTGTCTAAAAACAAATTTACAAACGGCCCAAATAATGAGTGCAAATAATTGTTTCTTTTTCCTAATATGTACACCGCCTTGTATTTCGGTAACACAGACAGATTGGGAATGGATTTATTCTATAATTTTATTTTCATCGAAAGGTGTCGTGCTAATATTGCTTAACCATTATTTAATATGTTGTAATGCCTATTCCGACCGAGATAACAGCGGCTAACTTATAATAGAATATATAATCGTCTTAATCAAGATTATTTAGGTTAGAAGTTAAACCACCATAGCGTTAAGTACAATATTGACAGAACGGATCGGTTCAGCATTTACTATTCCATAAACATTTCAACATACTAACTGCAGAATTTAAATATACTGAAAGGAAAAAGAAACGCAGGGTGCGTATTTCCGCTATATATTGCATATACTGCACACTTAATTCCATATATATTCCAAGGAAATACCAAGATGTTTTGTAAAACAAAAAAGTGCAGTTAGTTAGAGAAAGGACACAACTGTGATGTTGTAGACGTTTTAATCACAGTACACGTTGTAACAAGAAATTCATAAATGCTGAAGTTCCTCTTTGAAAAATTGAGTCAGTTCAGTATTGTATTTAATGTTAAGTGATTGCAACATTTAAAGCCTAAGTTTGCTCACCTGCTTGAGCCAAATGCGCATTCCGACGATAATGAAACTTTAAAGGGGTAACCATTGGTGTGTTCAGTGCTGTTTAAACATTCTTTCTAAAAGGACAGGCCTAATGTCGCCCTGTACCATTCGATTAGCAGTAGCATATTAAACATACAATATATAGCGGAAATACGCACCCTGCGTTTCTTTTTCCTTTCAGTATAAATATTCTAAACTTTAAAGTACATGTGTTTATTGTTCACACATATTCCATTAGATGGCCTTCCTTTGCAATAATAAAACGTATAAGTATTACTATACTCGGTAAAAAAAGTTTTGGACCAGGGTATTTAAAGTCATATAAAAATAAAACTAGTGGACAGAATTTAAGTATCTTTTTTTAGTAACCAAGGTCTACCCTACCTGGTTAATTTGGTACCAGAAACATTAAATTCCAACCGGGTAATACTATTTTTATTGGTTACTCGAATGTCTGTAACTGTTACTGTGTGTATGGACATTTTTTACAGATCCTTTGTGTGTTCGCGATATTTTTTTAAAAATCTAATCTTGTTTGGAATTTAATATTTCTGGTACCAAATTAACCGAGTAGGGTAGACCTTGGTTACTAAAAAAGGATAATTAAATTCTGTCCACTAGTTTTATTTTTATATGACTTTATATACCCTGGTCCAAAACTGTTTTTACCGAGTATATGTTCTATCTATACGATTCCATGTTGATATGGGATTTCTCGCATAAGTTAAACTAAAGAAGCCACTGTTGACTTCCCACTTAAATAAAATCGCTTGAGAGGAAAGAAACTCTCATGGAGTTTCTGCAATAATACAATGTATATTTGCGACTGCTTATTTGTTATAGTTAATGATTATTAAATGAATGACGGCTGGTGTTTCACGGCACGTCGACGGTTATAAATTGCATTTTTTTTCAGTCTTGAAAAGAAATATTACATATGTTCCGTTTTACATCAGTTTTTTTGTAAGTCAAGTATATTATTAGACATCCACGAATTTAGCGATCATGCTCTCAAACTTTTATACTATCATTTTTTTTTAACATGCACAAGTGAGAAAACATATCCTCACGAGTGCTTAGTTCGAGTGAATCTATTTGAATTTTCTCAATCATGACCTGGTACAGATTAACGATAACGTTAAAGGGAATTAAATGTCAACTAGTTACATCAACCGACTGCCATCATTGTGTCCCATTGCGTGAACAAGTGTATGTGTATTATAAACTATACTCGGTAAGAAAAGTTTTGGACCAGGGTATATAAACTCATATAAAAATAAAACTAGTAGACAGAATTTAAGTATCTTTTTTAGTAACCATGGTCTACCCAATCCGGTTAATTTGGTACCAGAAACATTAATTTCCAACAATATTTGATTTTTAAAAAAATTCGCGAACACACAAAGGGTCTGTAAAAAATGTTGAAATGTCCATAAAAAGTAACAGTTACAGACATTCGAGTAACCAATAAAAAAGATTATTACCCGGTTAATCTTGTTTGGAATTTAATGTTTCTGGTACCAAATTAACCGGGTAGGGTAGACCTTGGTTACTAAAAAAAGATACTTAAATTCTGTCCACTAGTTTTATTTACTTTATATACCCTGGTCCAAAACTTTTCTTACAGAGTATATTATTTTTATTTTGGCTTTAGCGGTCTATTTAGTATAATTGAGTATTAAAACTCCGCGTATGTTTATATTTATATAGATGTTTCCAAACTAGAAGACACCAATGAAGATGTGGGCAACCTACTGTGTTGTTGTTCTCGTTCTGGTCAGTGTTTCCACGGTAACGTGCGTCACCTTTTTTGGAAACGATTACTATAATGATAGATATGGGGCACATGGAATAGCATACACATCCGGTAGGTTTATTTGTCCGTCTGTCTATCTGTCTGTCTGCTTTTCTACCTGTCGCTTTGCTTTAAGTCGGATTGAATGAATATTGTGAACATTGATACTGAACTCAAACGAGTCGCAAGTTACAGAACAGAACAGAGCAGAACAGACAGTTTATTAAGACGTATACATAAGTACATCGTCTAAATACATGTATGTATAAATAAATTCATGTCACGTATCCAAGCATACACTCTATTTTCTATATATTTTTAACATAGTTAATAGAAATGTATTAACAAAGGCAGTAAGGAAAATCAGCATGACTAATTACATTATTAATAATTGAATTCCGTATAGCTAAAGCTTCTTTTATATATTTACAAATGTTCGTAATCTCATTCTTATCAGATGAAGTCAGTAAATTGTGAAACTTAAATACAGATGGATTAACATAGTAAAAACGTTTAATATACTTGTTTCTTAGTTGAAGATAACAACGACAGATACATATAAAATGGTATTCATCCTCTATGTCCCTATCATTACAACCTAAACAATAGCGTTCATTACGAGGTATATTATTACGTGAGTATCGTCCTGTTTTTATTCTCAAAGGGTGTACAGAAACCCTCAATTTCACAAAGTATAAACGTAGACTTCTGGGTACTATATCTAAATATCGTTCATATTCAAAAGAGGTTTTAAACACTCTATACATATTCAAAACAGAACTGTTATTTACACTTCCATACCATTCTTGTTAAAATGTATCTATTATTCTACACTTAAATTCACTAGTAAATGCGTTAACATGTAATGTATTAGGATTTTCAAATACATATGCAAAACCATAGTCATTTAACAGCTTTTTTACATTAGAAACCCAGTTTGTATAACCTTTATTACAGTCATCAATAGCCTGGTTATACACAGTTTTCATTATTATGTTATTACTGTTGTGAATTTTAAACTAGTATTTTACAATCCTTACATATCTGTTGATATATAAAGGGTATCTCCCCAATTCTCCATATACAGCAGCATTGCATGTGTCTATTTTAACCTGTAACAATCTTTTACAAAATTTTAAATGTATGCGTTCTACTTCTTTGGAATTGGTGAAACCCCATACTTCAGATGCATAACTTAATATTGAACCAACAAATGCATCAAACAACTGACATAATATTTAAGGCTTTAGATCATATTCTTTGCATTTATATAGTAAAGTATTCATAGCCTTAAGGGCTTTTCCAACCAAATGCTCTTGGTTCAATGTAAAACTCCCAGTATAATTTATTACAGTGCCTAAATAATTAAAATTATCTACTACTTCAATATTATGGCCATTATAGGTCCAAGTCTCATCATGTCGTATTCTACCCCTCTTACGAACTACCATAATTTTAGTTTTGGAAGTATTAACTTTTAGGCCCCATGCATTGCAATATAAATAAAGATTGTCCAAATGATTTTGTACTTCTTCGGTTGATTTGCCTAAAATGGCCATATCATCTGCAAATAACAACAGGATCAACACAATATCATCTATATTTAAACCAGAGTTAATACTATTATGTAAATAAAGTTCTAAGTCCTCTATAAACAGAGAAAAAAGTATCGGGGACATTACCTCCCCTTGGCGTAAGCCAACAGCATAACTAAAGTAATCCGAGTAAGATGTACATGATTTCACTCAAGATTTAACATTTTCATACATATCTTTGACTAATCTAGGTAATTTACCTTGTATACCAGATTTGTAAAGTTTCAGCCACAATGCATTACGATAAATACCATCAAAACATTTAAGCAAATCGACATATATAACGTATAAACGTTTGTTTTCATGTATGTAATTTTGCACAATAGACATTAGAATATATATTGCGTCAACAGTTGAACAACCTTTCCGAAATCCGAATTGCGCATCCGAAATAATAGCGTTATCTTCACAAAATGATTCGATGCGCTTATTTAAAATCGTGGTAAATAATTTTGAAAAACAACTAACAAGTGTAATCCCTCTGTAGTTATTAACACCATTAACAGAGCCCTTTTTATGCAGAGGGATAATGACGCCCTCTGTCCACTTTTCTGGAAAGAAACCTGATACTAAAATACTATTAAATATATCACATAAATGACTAGATAATATATCAACACATTCAATAAAGTATTCATTTAATATACAATCGCTACCAGCCGACTTACTAAGTTTTAAACGTTTAATTGCACTATGTACTTCACTAACAGAAATAGGCAGGTCCAACTCTGGAAATGATGAATTATCTACATTAAAGTCATGACTTGAACAAAATTGCTCTGCCTCATTATTATTATTACAATCAAATGTATTGTTGCTAAGATTTTCTAAAAAAACTTTAAAATCATCTAAGGAAATATTATGACTATTTACTTTATTCTTTGATTTGAAAAAGTTCCAAAACTCTCTCGGCTTATTCCTTCTTAAATTTTCAATTTCTTTCATTTTCTGACGGTATGAACACTGCTTCTTTTTACGGATTAGGTCTTTGTAATATTTCTTTCGTGAACATAGGGTAATCCTATTTATATCAGATTTGTTTAAATTAAAACTACGTAAAGCCTCTTGGTATAATTGCCGTGCATTATTACAGTCATTATCAAACCAATCAGCATTTTTCATGCAACTGTCAACATCAAACAATGGTTTATTATTATAACTACACGTTTTGACAAATAATGGATCCGCAACACTGCGGATGGTAGTTGTAAATCTATTTAAAACATTATTTATTGAGATTCTATTTGTACAATCTATATTATTAACAATATCGTTGAACACAGGTAATTTTGTAATAATCCCTGCACGAAAATGTTCACGTAGCGTATTATTCCATTTATACTTAACATCAGTGTATGTCTCGTAAATGGGTGAGAAGTTATTACAATATAATGAAAAAAGTAACGTTGCATGATCACTCCATTCATTGAAATTGCCTATAGTAAAATTAGATATCAATGAAAAGTTACATTCATTGGTCAACAAGTAATCAATGACGGATCATTGGTCAACAAGTAATCAATGACGGATCATTGGTCAACAAGTAATCAATGACGGATCATTGGTCAACAAGTAATCAATGACGGATCATTGGTCAACAAGTAATCAATGACGGAAGTGCCGTTATGTGAGTAAAAAGTGTGTTTACAGCTGTCACCTATTCTTACATAGGATTACACAAATGAAATACTCCACCATTTACTAGTAACCAAACTCTCTTTTCTAGTTGAACATTCTTATACTGATTATAGCATGGTGAAATTGCATATCATTAAATCGATTAATTCAGGATAAACAAAGGGGCGTCGCTTTACCATACTCTAACTTCCGATAAATGGAATTTAGAGCGGCCAGGGTCACTAATTACACCATACTACAAAACAGATAGAGTCTGTCTCGGCTCGTTGGCTATTTAAAAAACTCGATGGGCTAATAAACCAACAGCTGAGACCAAACTCTATCTATTACTAATGAAAATTCACACTAAGTTTCATCTTACTAATTTATATCAAAGTTCAAGAGTTCAGGAGTTATAGACCAGACACGAAAAGTGCTCATCTTTGACCAGTGAACGATCCCGAATTCGGTAATCGACACACCTATTCATGAATTGAATTGGATGCTGTAGTCCCACCCACAGCTCAGGCCATATAGCGACTTTACAGATTCCATTGGCTGAGGATGACCCCCAAGTGGCCCTCCGAGAAGTGTTCGTGCACGGACGGGCACTTAGGTAGAACCACTTAAGTAGAAACAATGACGTTCCTCAGAATGACACCTACTAAGTATGTATGATGCATATAAATACATATAATTAGGTATCATCCCAATATATCAAATGGTTCAGGAGTCGTGAATCGGAAAGGAAAATGTCCACCTATAACATCATCAAATTACTCGACTATGTCCAAAGGTATTGACCTTGACCATCTAACCCCGAAATTAAAACTCTGAGCACTCACTATTAATGATGCATATGTACATCACGTTCCATCCTATTATCTCAAGCGTATTTGAGAATTATGGTCTTGAATTCGTCGTGACATTGACCAAATAAATATCGCCTATTGATCGCAAGCAGTTCGAATACATGCAGTTACACATAGTAGTATATGACAGGAACGGACAAACACATTGTAAAATATAATAGGAACGGAAACACATTGTAAAATATCGTGATTCGAATTTTTTCTTTATTTTAGAGGACCGCCTTAACGGCCTATGGTCGAACAAGGGAACTCTACAGGGTAATTATCTTTACCCAACCACGGCCTACACAGGTGAAGCATGCAGTGGATGCACGTGCGCTGGCGATGTCGTCACGTCATGTACCGGAACCAGCGTGTATGCTATATATTTATCTGAGTAGAAAAACAAAATAACTTTACCAGTTCATAGACATTTATATAGTTTTGACATAATAGTTTTTATCTTCTTAGTTTCAATACAATATGTTATTGGTTGCTTAATCTGAAGACATACATTTGTGTTTATGAATGCAAACTCTTGTTTGCCGACATGACATTAATAGTTCTTGTTCCAGAAATGTTTTGTTTCGTGCAGGAAAGAATGTTATTTTAACGCAGAGTGTTGTATATTAAGTTTGCCGAGTTCCGTGATACAGTTGTTTCTAATGACTAATTTGAATCATTTGTTTGTACTATTGAAATAATTATGAATTATGATTTGCAAAATGTGCATGAAAATGCTCATACTTATGTTGGTACCGTTGTCAGATCAGTCTAATGTCTAATTTGAATCATTTGATCCTAGGCGCACTAAAGCCGAATTGATTGATGTATATAAATTTCTGCATGGACATTATAAAACTCCACCAGATACGCTTTGTACCTTATCTGAGCACTCTTTACGAGACTCTTAAGTTAAGTAGACAATTCAGTCGTACAGACATCAGAAAGAATTTCTTCACCAGTCGGGTAGTACCACTATGGAATGATCTTACTGATGATCTGGTTACGTCGCCAAGTACTGCTTCTTTTAAAAGGAAATTGAAATCTGACCTCCAGTGAGTCAGCTAAAATACCAAGTATACCAAGTAAGTAAGTATTGGAATATGTGATTGAATAATAATGCGTGTATATTCATTTCAGAACTATTAGAGGGAAGGCAATTGTAAATATAACAGCCGGCACGTTTTCCGAGTCCACAACACACATGTAAGTTTAACTGTATAGAGTATATCCCCAGAATCATATGAATATATTCGTTAGTAAGAGTAGGCCAGGTTCACGGATTCCTCTATGTGTTATTCCGCTCTCTCTGGGGTGGCCCGAAGCAAGCACAATGTGTTGATAAGCCGTTAAACAAAATTCACATTCGTTATTTTACCATACGTTTATATATTCCATTGTTGCAATGTAATCAACAATTAGGCTTATGCCAAAGCAATTTGTTTGTACTATTGAAATAATTATGAATTATGATTTGCAAAATGTGCATGAAAATGCTCATACTCATGTTGTCAGATCAGATTATATTTTGCTGTGTCTGAATACAGTATAAGTATAAAGTAATTAAACAAAGCTGAATTAAAAACAACAATAGCATACGACAGTGTATATTACACAGAGCTGCACTATTTTGTAGAATGTACTATCATGTTTTTTTTATTTATTTATTTCAGTACTATCATCAACTGCCCCAACTTTGAACTGTTTGAAGATAGAACGTTTGAAAACCTTACGTCATTACAGGAAATGTGAGTTTATATCAAACACACATTTTTCATTTGATAAACCCTCAACTAATGATAACATAATTCTGAATTCTACAGGACATTATAGGTACTTGGAAACAAACTGACATGCGATGTAAATTTTCTTTCCGACGCAATGAATTCAAATTGTGTTCAGTTGATTTGTAAATATTATATACCTACAATTTTAATTATGTTTATTTGAGAAGAAAACATTGTTTAAAATAATAGAATGGAAGTATTTACCTAGCTAAGAACTAGCTTATGTATTAAACATACACCGGTAACTAACTTTTTAAATAAACTGTGCTTCTGAATAAAGCTATTATAATTATTTTAATTCTGTGTTTGTTAATGACGTTGCGACTACATTGCAGTGTTGTTCAAGGGACTGTACTCTCGGATGTGCCGGACTTATCTACTACTGCCGTACGTGTTGTGTAAGTTTATGTTACAATAATATTCGATAATTTAATACTCTGTTATTATAAATACTTCAAAGCAGATTTAGTGGAAGCGAAGAACAAACATAAAAAACTCAAAGTAGCAAAATCGGCGTTAACAAGTCTGCTATAGTTAGAGGTAATGTTAGATGCAACACCTCTTGTCCTTTTTCACCGGCTTGAGTGAGTGCCTGGTCGGTCTAGTGGTAGAACAAGATAATTAATACACATGGCTTAGCACTGGTTTTACACAGGAAGCCATCGTGGGTGATTAATATAAGTTGCAAGAACTTTCTTCGCAATCGATGTAAAAGAAAAATGTTTAAATAAAAATAAATAACAAAAAACTATATCAACACGAATGTAGATAAGAGTAAACATATTAATACCAACTACTAGAATGTCAATTTTAATAATTATTTCTTCATGTATTACAATAGTTATCTAAGCATTTTTCCAATAGATAATTTTTGG
The DNA here is from genome assembly GCA_037043455.1 of Cyrtodaria siliqua. Taxonomy (NCBI): domain Eukaryota; kingdom Metazoa; phylum Mollusca; class Bivalvia; order Adapedonta; family Hiatellidae; genus Cyrtodaria; species Cyrtodaria siliqua. The sequence goes on from JAWPHD010001954.1 coordinate 224,632, forward strand.
CTGACAATTGGGTAAGCGTGAAGTTTGGTGGACCCTAGAGTCTGGTTTAAACTCCCAACGGCCTTTTTGCCACTGACGGTTCCAATGCACTACACCTGTTTAACCCCTTTTATGTTTGTGGTGTCGAATGCTTTGCTTCAATTTATCCTGGTAATTTTTGTTTGTTTTGAATGTGTGTTTTTGATTGACGAATGCTACATTTCTTGTTCGACTTTTGCATAATTACAATAGTTCGTCTTGCATTATTCCAATAGTTTATCTCTGTTATTATTCCAATAGTTCGTTTTGTCTTATTACAATATTTCGCATTATATTTCAATATTTATCCCTGTATTAATACACTAGTTCTCATTGTATTACAGAAATCTTGCCAACAACAAGATCAGGCTGAGCACAGATAACCACAGAGGTTGGCTATGGCCTTCAACCATAGAATACTTGTAAGAAATGCGCATTTTCTCGGATAGGCGGAGATATTGAAACTATTTGGATGCCGTATTATTTCCACAAATTTATTACGTAAAAACATTTTCTAAAAATGAAAATGACCTTAATAACACGACACAGGAGTATACGAGTTCAGGCCGCTATTCGTTTATTAATTGTTTTACCGATTTTTTTTCAGCAAGAATGTCGAGTAGGAGGAAAATAAAAAGTAATATATTTTTCATTTGGAAAAAATCTATGATGTAATCCTAATATTGAGCTCTGCTCAACCCGGGACTTGGGGGCGTGAACGGTAGCAAGCATATTTCAATACCCTTCATGAACAGTCTCAGTCAAACCGAGACGGCAATATTTCGTATTTATCGTGTTCGGCCGTTTCCAAAGGTCCACTTTCACTCTTTCAAAGTAAAACAGATTAGGAAAATGTAGTTCCGCTTAGTGGATATACAATTCCTTTTCATCTGAGGCAATCACTTTCTGGAAACACAACATTTTCATTTTTGCCACATTTTTAGGGTAGAAGATCAGTAATCCTAAAAATAAAAGGCACTGACTTTACGTAAATTAAATTCCGTAAATATTTCTATTTTTTCTGCGGACATTTTTAACGTAGTGTCTTCTAAACTGAATTGACTGCTGTTGTATTTCGAGTCTACTGAGACCAGCGGCACATAGTTGAACAGTTTATTCACTCTCATTCACTCTCCCAAACTGTCCACTGAGTCGTCATTTCATTAAATACTGCAGAGGTTCATCTGCATATACTACTACTGCTGTTTATTACTTTATTTACGTGAGATTAACAACATGTTGCACTTTATTTTTAAATTTAAATATCCATCAATATATTTTGTTTTGATTAAGAATATATTTTATGTAGAGCCATGATGGACAATAAACTATACTGGCTACCAAAGAACTTCGTTAGCGGCCCGAATTTAAGAATTGCGTAAGTACAACTATTTACATTTCCTAAATATACATTCTAGTTTTTTGCTAATGTAATAATTCCAATTAGAACTGACATTTCACCTTATTCATACTAGTTGCAGTTGTATTCATCTACTGGTGAAATGGAAAATTATTTCCGGTTGAATTATTTTAAAGTAGTATGTGCCTTCACATAAGCTACGTATACAAAAGTCAGAAGATGGTCCTGTAGAAACCACAGCACCCAAGCGCAATGGCAACGTATGTTCGCACTGTACCACAAACTGAGATCAAAATAACTGTTCATTCATAAAGGAGATTACGCAACACAAAGAGTGGTGATGATAGGTTACCAACTTGGAACGGTCTGTAGGCAATATGTCCTATTGGTTAGCTTATGTATATTAATATAAATAAATAAATACATAAAATAAATACATAAATAAATAAATAAAAAATAGTCTTATAAATATACAAGTTCGTGCATGTCCCATTCAATAATATATGTTTTATATGGTATTTGTGATATAGACGACTACCTAATACAAGACATACATTTAAACATTTGTCTTCTTTTACAGGAGTTTCGGGAATAATCAGTTGCTTCAAATTCATCCAACCATATTTGGAGATACGTCATCACTGATATATTTGTAAGTTTCCATTTGAGAGTATCGTCGCAGTTGACTATGTATACTATCAATTGGGGTTTAAAGTCGCCTTTGACTCATACACAGTTCACCATTATGCTTTCCTCTTTGATTGTGCAAGGGGCTGGCGTGGCGCAGTCGGTAGCGCGGCGGATTTGTAACCGGAGGCCCCGGGTTCAATCCTCCGTGGTGCCACTGAGTTCCGTCGGTGTGTTCTTGGGCAAGACACTTTTCCTTAGCCTCGTCCGTCGGATGGGGACGTAAACCGGGCGGTCTATCCGGGCGGTCTATCCTCCGTTAAAGAACCATAGGAATCTATTCGATAATAAGAGTAGGGCAGGTTCCCGGATTCCTATGTATCCTTCCCCTCTCTCTGGGGCGGCTCTAAATAACCTATACTGTGTTGATGAGCCGTTAAACAACATTCAATTGATTGACCGGACAGATTGTGGGCACTATGATTACGTCTACATAAATGCTGTGGGAACGGTCACGACTGATGGTTTCCTCCAATTATTACTTGTCTACGCTTACTGGTTTAATATGTTTATTCTGTTGCAATGGCTTCTGCCAATTCAGTGAGTACTTTGTGGTTTTATACGCATTGCTTCATATATACATGATCATCTTTGTTTTATACTTATATTGCCTATTCATGCTACCTATTTTGTTAGAGGATATAGCCTGGTGGAGATTTCTTTATTTATCTTAGGATGACAATAGGGTAAAAGTGAGGTTTGGTGCACCATAGAACCTGGTTTAAACCACAAAGCGACATTTTGTCCACTGTCTGTCTATCTGTTTAGATGCGTTTGACTTTGGTCATTGAATGCTACATTTTGGCTTTTTATATCTACTTTAAATATAAATATAACGCATGTGCATTACTCCTTTTTGAACAATGTATAAGCAAAATTAGCTTATTGTTTGTGGGATTGGTTATTGTTTATAATTAGCGCATTCATTGATTCGTTATATATCTCTCTGAAACAGTGTTTATTGTCCATTTATTTCAGAGGAATGGATGGAAACAAGATAACCAGGATTTCCAGAAGCAGTATTGCTGCATTGGCGACAAATAACTTTGTACACTTGTAAGAGTTTATATACAATACGTATACACGTATACCTGTACAATCACAATTACAGCGTCTATATGCACCTTGATAATGACAGCAGATGTCTATATCATCATATATACTTACTATAGCAAAACTTTCTGTTCGGTACAAAACATATACACTTTGTATGTTTATAAAGTCAGACAGATCTTGATAACTTCTTACTTCAAATACATGATTGGTTATACGTTTAGAAACATTTTGACTTGTTGTGCAAACAAATTGACTATAGAATATAGATAATGATACCTATCAGACATATTTTAAATACTCCTTTATATTTCAGCAACTGCAGTAACAACGAGATCGTGTTCATACAGGCAGAGACATTTAGTCAGCTTCCGAACCTGAAAATCCTGTATGCACTGTGTTATAAACGGTTATAGAGTAGTAAGATTGAGTCATCTTGTACACCGCTTAAGACGGCGCTAGGGACCGTGGGGAGTCTTACATAACCGCTCATGTATAAACTCACTTCTTTGAGAACTTTATTCTCTTGGTTGTCTCTGTTGCTTCTTTTCTGTAGTTGTTTATGTAAAACATGTGGCATATATGTTTTAAGTACTTAACTGTCTAACTCAGTTTGAAGAAAAAACACTACTATATTAACACGTTTAGAGAAAAAAACAAAAAAAAAAAAAAAAAAAATAAAAATAAGTAAGTGCATTTGATAAGATAATAAATAAGTATAATGAGTACATCGTTTATATGTCGGACGTTGGCACAGCTGAATCATGGACCGTTACGTTAATTTTTAATATAAGAGTCCATGGTACAATCGGATATTGTGTTTCTTATATAAATGAATACTGATTTAACATTTTACATTTAAATATCATATTTATATAGGTTAACATATATGCGAACTTTCATAACTACTTCTACATGCATGTTTATCTACTGCATATATAACACATGCTTTTTATTTCATTAAAGGGAGGTTCATGGCAACCTTCTGCCGACAGTCAATTACAACACGTTCTCCTTCATACCTACCTTACTGCATCTGTAAGTAGATACCGTTATTGACATAACTTGTAAGTTACCTTGGATTCCTATGTTGGCAGCGTATTATATGTAATACAAGGGAACAACGCGTGTATTTTTTTTAAAATGGTAAACGCATGTTGTTCTTTTGCCTCTTACATAGTTGAACACAATCTATAATGTCATTTACAGTCAGAAATCACATTGGAGCTTTTCAAGATATCTATGCATGGTGTGGACCTTTCTGTTATGAAATGGAAATCATAACATTAATACAAGCTTGTTTATCTTAATTATTCTGGATGGCAATAACATTCAGTTGTAACCATATTATTAAGATAAATACTTTTTCGAAAGCATTTTTATTCATATAGATCAAATATATCCAATGGTATGGATCATTTTTCATTTAGTTATTTATGACAATAATTTAAATGGCTGATTTTGAGTGACAGTTAATACTAATTGTTTCTGCTTTGGTTTTGACTGTATGAACTACTTTACCGGCTGCAGTCAGCAGCAAATATGACATTGTTGTTATTATTACCATTACTGTCAATAGCACGTATGAGTAATTGTTGTTATTATTACCATTACTGTCATTAGCACATATGAGTTATTGTTGTTATTATTATTATCATTAATGTCATAATCACATATGAGTAATTGTACACATTATTCACAGCAATGATTTCCCTATACACAACAGAAATGTATGAGTAAGTTAACCTGATAAACATCAAGAACACGCAATTGTAAATTTCTCCTGCATGTGCGATCGATGTCTTGTAGTTTTCTGTTTATTTTTGAGTCACCTCGAGTTTTGACTTTATGAACTGAGTCATTAAAGTATTGTATCATACTGTATACTAATTCACACGACAGAGACCTTCACAACAACGATATATCCGCACTTCCAAGCAAGAGTTTCGAAAATCTCCCAGCATTGATGGAACTCCGGCTACATTCTCAGAAATCAAAGATGGCGTCCATTGCATGGGACGCGTGGCACGATATTGGAGACGAGCTCATCAATCTGTAAGTAAAAATGTGTTTATACATATTTATCACAATGTCATTTCTACAATTTTCTACGAATAATGAGTGCTCATTGACACCTTTAAAACAAAATTATATATAGGTGGATTTTTATCAATCATCGTATATATCTCTTACAAGCATAACAAACCCGTTGTATTCAATATATCTATATCCTCTTAAAAGATAAATTCTACCGACTAAGTTTGGGAATCTGAGTACTAACTATTGTTACGTTTCTTACTAACAATAAAGTAACTTTGCCATGGTTCTATGGACATACATTAAATATCACGTTTCCATCGTTCTATTGACAGTTTTGTGAGCGAGAATATTTTACCGACATTTCCTCATCAGGTTTTGGAGGAGGGATATTACCCAAAGCTGGAGAGAATGTGAGTTTTCAGTTGTTGCCATATTCTAAACACGTTGTAGATTTAATGCACACAGGTCACTCTTGAAGTGTTTATCAAGCATTAAAAGTAACACCTCGACTTATTAACCCAGTCTCATTTTGACTTTAAAACGGCTGGCAAATAATAAAAAAAGAAAATACAAATTTGAAAATTTTCATTTTTCTTCTTTATTCTTGTATGTGTTTAATAGAGGATCTTACATGCGTACTCATTCATTATTAGATTTATTAAAATAGTTGGCACAATGATATAATGCGAGGCTCTTGCCGAGCATTATATCGTTTTTACTAACGAAATTCAATAATGGATGAGAACGAATGTTAGATTCTATTTATTACGTAACTTATAACGTCACATTACGTCAAAAAACGTACATTAACGTGACGTCTATGGCGTCATTAACGTTATGTTATGCCACTAGTGGAATATCGAAAATATTGAATGGTGTTATTACACTCCCACACCACATGTTATGTGATAAAACATATTGGAGCAATATTATCAACAATTAGTAATATAGAAAGAACAATTTGATCTCAAGAAAAACCAACAGGATGTCGCGCGCTTTGAACAAATCATGTTTGCCATGCTTCCATTTAAAACATATATACATCAATATAAATTCTTGCTCGAAAAGATAAAGTCACACAGCAAAGCAATACATACATTATATAAAGCACCAGTAAACTGAACATACCGACATACATGGCAGACTGCACCAGTGAGTTTCAAAAACACAAGTATCTTAATTAACGATAGTCAAACAAAGAATGAAATGTTATTTTCTGTAAAACTGCAGCATTCATCTCTTATAAGACTATTGCATTTTAAACTAAACATTTATAATTGTTACGTTTGGTCATAGTATTATTATTTTTTAAATAATGACTTTCTGCTAAATATTTTATTTCTGTAAACATATTTTTAAGACGACCTTAACGTGAATCGTGTTTGTCAGTTGAGCCACTCTCAACTAATGCAAAACTAACGCGAACACCATTGCCTGTAGATTAATTTTCTTTTGTTTGTTTGTATGGTCTTTTACGTCATTTTCAACACATGCAAGGTTATATATGACGGTCGATTTTATTGTGGTGGAGGCAGATCACCCACTTTTCCTGGGTAAAATCAGTACAGTACTGTACACCTCCCACCATCCATAAGATAAACAGCTTTGGCCTATATTTCAATTGTGTTATTTATTCCAGATTCGCAGACAACAATGCTATAAGGAATTCAACAGAATATGGCGCCGAGGCTTTTCCATTTTCTCAGAAGTTTCTGCATAATCAGAAAAAATGGCAATTTACACCGTTTCAGGCGTACCCAGCTCTGCATACACTGTACGCAGTTACATGTACATTCGTAATGTGTCTATTGTACTCAACGTTTATCCGCATATCATGGCTATCATGATATATTTGTTTTTGTTTCTTACTTTAGCGATGGAATGTTCAATTTAAAAATAAAATTGTATTTATGTTTTGAAATGCGTCTATAAAAGCAGGTATAACAGTCGAACAGGAAATGTAACTTACATTGGACAAAGTCAACCAAAAACACGCAATGAAACAAACAAGAACAAAAATGTTGAAGATTTTTATCAAGCATTACAATGTACGGCTCGATTTCATGTTCACTTAAACGTACTTGCATATAATTAAATTACATTTTGTTTTATTTTTTTCTTCTTATTCTACCACATGTTTAAATATATTATCGGTGCAATAAAATCACCAGTTAATAATAACGGGACACCGTGAGTTTTTAAAATTCAAGATTGCCATGTATCCCTTTAGTAAGAAGCAAGGCAATTTTAAATGCAATATACCAGTAAAACGTTTTGCTGTTGATGTCGTCGATCTTTTTAAAGGCATCAATCTCTTACGAATTTCAAAATACTTATGAGTTCTTATGTCAATTCTCTGATTTTTTGATTTACCAACTTCATTGATGTTATTTTTTTCTCATTTTCAGATACTTACATGGTAACTGGATTACCCACGTGAACAGAACGGACTTCTGTAACATGACAAATCTGCAGAATTTGTTTTTAGGAGGCAACCTTCTGACAGAGGATAACATTGACGACGACGCCTTCCAATGTCTGCCTATACTAGATTACCTGTATGTATAGACCTGTCACACACGATAAAATAAGATATATTTAATATGAACTTATATTCCATATTTTGTGATGATTTATAGATATATCCGTGAATAAGAAAAACCATATCCACTCAGAGCCCTACTGAGAGTAATTTAACACTGTGAGATAATTCTGAGTAGCCAAAACTCTACAAATTATGTATCAATGTACACTACATAAGAATTAAATGTTGTTTAACGGCTCATCAACACAGTATAGGTTATTTAGAGCCGCCCCAGAGAGAGGGGAAGGATACATAGGAATCCGGGAACCTGCCCTACTCTTATTATCGAATAGATTCCTATGGTTCTTTAACGTGCTCGGAAGATAGACCGATACACGGGACCGCCCGGTTTACGTCCCCATCCGACGGACGAGGCTAAGGTAAAGTGTCTTGCCCAAGAACACACCGACGGAACTCAGTGGCACCACGGAGGATTGAACCCGGGGCCTCCGGTTACAAATCCGCCGCGCTACCGACTGCGCCACGCCACTACATAAGAGGATGAAAGAAAGAAAGAAAGCGAATAAACAAAGACCAAGATTTGTCTTGTACATATCATCAAAGAATAAGCAATGTAAAGTTTAATGCCGTATTGCAAATACACTGGTAATTAATAACCAGGTTTTATGAAATATGGTAAATATTTACCGTATTTAAAAAAACACACTGGTAATTAAACTCTATTTAATCAAAAGGTACTTACTGACTTTCGTTTTTTTCAAAACCAGGTGATCAAGTTTGAATTTATAATACACATAAATAATTACAAGAAGAGGATAAGAACAGATGAATTAATAATACACGAAAAAGAAGTGAAACATTAAACATCGATTATAATATTATTCTAATGAAGTTTGTTCAACATATTGTTTTTCTGCTTGCATTTCATATAACTCTACTTATCAATTATTCTCTCACTATCATCGTAAAAGATTCCAAACGATACATTGGCATTAAATAAAGAAGATTACTTACATTGAGTATTTTATTGAAGAAAAAGAAAAAAGAAACAATTTTGATAAACCTAATACAAAACTTTGCTAAAATATCTTTATTGTTTGCAAGCAAAATCTGTTCATTAGGTTTATTTTCCCTAGATTTATCATTTTGTATAAAAAACAACATTGTGCTTATTATATATTATTATAGTCTGTCTTCCTGAGATTCATCTGCTTGTATAAAAATCCATTCTGTATGATCAGTTTGTATAAAACAACACATAGTGTTTGGTTTATCTTCCCATGATTCGTCTGTTAGTAAAGAAACTATTTTGCTTGGTTTATCTTCAGAGAAGTGTCAAGCAATTTCATCCAGTATGTACCGAGAGCCTTTAAGGGAAATGATGTTTTACCGGCACTGACACAACTGCTAATGGCCAACAATAAGCTCACATTCTTGGAGGCGGGAACATTCTCAAATCTTACAACGCTTTCCTACCTGTAAGTATGAACTTTCCTACCTGTAAGTATGATATATGTGTGTGTGTTGTGCGACATGGAATATAATTGGGTTATACGTTCCGTAACCAAATCACATTAGGTTATATTGGGACAGCAACCTCAGAGGGAGATGAGATGAAGGATGAAGTTTCCCATCAGACATGCCACCGCCAGGGAGAGAAAACCTAGCATGGCAGAGCTCTAAAGCTCAAAGCCTTATCCTTTGAGATACAGAGGCCGCTTTGTGTTGTGTGCGTGTACTAATTAATCTACAAATGCATGAAAGTAAGTATGTAAGTCAAAAAATGTAACTTTCACAGAACAAAGTGAACCAAAACACAAGAATTACAATGTTAATTAACAAGGCATGTGACACCACAAACACAAACGGGTTGACATAGGGTTACCGCTTTGGGATTGCCAGTGGCAAAAAGGCCGCTGGGGGTTTAAACCAGGTTATAGGGTAGACCAAACCTCAATTTTAACCCTTTTGTCACCCCAATAATACGGGACTCGTGTATATAATAATATTACCGCTTGGTAAACACGGCAGCATTAATATTCAACATTAGTTTAATACATAAATGATCATGTATATATGAATATAAAATCAAACAGCCTCTAAGTCACATATATATGAAATATTATCCGACTCAACAAGCAATATTATAGTTTTGGATCGAGCATTAGCCGACACTAAAGGGATAAGGTAATGCTTATAGGTATAAAAATAACAGTGGCAATAGTGTCTTGCATCCGTATATTTATTTTTACGTTTATGATTTTGCTTTGTTTCTTATCTATGCATTTACATTAATTTTCAATTACTACTTCATTTCTTCATCTTTCATCAGTTTTGCGCACAATATAACCTATTTATGTGTCGACGTGCCTTAAAACACCATTCATTCATTTATTCATTTTTCACCTCAATATTTATATAAAGGTTCAATTTCTTCACAGACAGTATGTATTATTTATTATAGGCGCGTACGATTATTTTGTGTCTACGATATTTCGCTTTAAATAATAAGTACCCACAAACATAAAGACTACACATGCGATAATCTTTATTTTTCAGAAAGCTCACAGGAAACGGCATTATTGCGATAGAAAATGGCGCATTTAACGATGGCATACAGTATTTGTAAGTATTCATATCACGAATGACATATAAACTATTACTTTTTAAGATTGACAGACAATGATATACAATATTTGTAAGTATTCATATAACGAATAACATAAAAGCTATTACTTCTTATGATTGACAGAAAATGATATTTCATAAATATTATATTAAATATATTTACTACTAAGGATAATATTGCTTTCTTTTATACTACGTACATTACGCAATAGTTTTGGGCATAAACAAAATGGTTTTATACATTTTTTCAGATACTTGGACAGCAACGAGTTTCGATTTCTGCACCAATATCCGTTCAGCAATCTCACAATGCTCCGAGAGCTTTTTCTGAGTTTTAACGAGATTGACTACATCCCAGCAGCGGCATTCCAGAATTGTTCGTCCATGTATGAAATGTAAGGGGTAGCTGGTTTACTTTTTAGTTACTTGATAGTCAGATTGGAACAATTTAATTAATTAATTATGTTGTTTAGGGAATAATCTTAGATGCGTAATTGAACGTTAGATTGCCACTATGTTATTAGTTAATCATGTTAATTATGTAGTTCAGCGAATACCATAATTATATTCTAATTGAAATATAAATGATCAATTTGAACAGATCCATTTATGTATACCAGTTTGATTAGAACAATTTTGATTATGTTTTTTATTTGTGTATATTCCTAATTAACAAACACATTCAGACTCCTTATGATGACTGGATTCGATTGTTATTACTTACAAGGAAAGAAAGATATAAAATCGGACAGTGAACATAGCATTCAATGACTACAGTCAACCACAAAACACAAAAACAAACACGCAAACAGACAAACGAGAAGGCAAAAGTAATAAAAAACGCAAACGACATCACAAACACAAAAGGGTTGACAATAGGACTTCCGTTTTGGAACGGTCAGTGGCCAAAAAGGCCACTGTGGGTTTAACCAGGTTCTAGGGTGCACCAAACCTCACACATACCATATTGTCATCCCAATTAAACAGGACAGTGTAAAAAAATCAAAAAATCCTCGCCATGAAATATTCTCTAACCAACAAGGCAGCGTTAAAAGTCAATACAAGTAAAACACCTAGATGCTCGTGTATATATAAATACAAAAAACACACAAAAGCCTAGAAAGCCACAATGAAGGTACTCGACGACTTGGCAGAAGCCAGAGCAACAATATAATAAACCATTGAGGGCACGACAAGAGTTTATTATTTTCCATTAAATTATGTATGTTTGCAACAGTCGGCCCTGAATAAAAAGCAAACCATACTTGTTTCATTTTTTTTTTTGATTTCTAGACAAATGAGCAACAACAACATTCCGCAACTGCTGAAATCTCATTTCGAGAATTGTCCCCTGTCTGGGGACATACTGTTTAATGATAACGACATTGGATGGATAGAGGACGGTACCTTTGCTCACGTGACATCGATGACTAGATTGTAAGTTATAGCATAGTTAACCAATTAATTCTTGTCAGGCCATGCATTGGTATAACTCCCGATGATTTAATATAAAGATGAACTTCGACAGGTCTGTGTTAAAATATGTGGACGTTTTATAAGAATCAACACCGAAATCGTCTGAAGATAACATAATCTTCATAATAAAATTATATAATTTTATTTTCCAGTTTATTTCAGATAGGAATATTTTACTTTTATAGTAACTAAATAAAAACAACGTAATTATCATGCTACGTGTGATTTTAAGAACCCATGAATAAATCTATACTTTTAATCGGCACGTATACAAAATTATATGACCTGAATACCTGGATAGAGTTTTGATAAACCGGCTTGTAGAGCAATTTTGCCTTTACTTGGGTTAGTTTCTTTGAAATGAGGTTTATTTTACCATTATTTACGTGACTGTCTTCAAGAAACTGAATGTATAATCAGCCATAAATGCCTTTTCATTTCAAACCTGTATACACAGTTCAACTCAAACCTGTATACACTGTTCATCAACTCAAACCCGTATACACAGTTCATCAACTCAAAACCTGTATACACAGTTCATCAACTCAAACCCGTATACACAGTTCATCAACTCAAAGCCGTATACACAGTTCATCAACTCAAAACCTGTATACACAGTTCATCAACTCAAACCCGTATACACTGTTCATCAACTCAAACCCGTATACACAGTTCATCAACTCAAACCCATATACACAGTTCATCAACTCAAACCCGTATACACAGTTCATCAACTCAAAGCCGTATACACTGTTCATCAACTCAAACCCGTATACACAGTTCATCAACTCAAAACCCGTATACACTGTTCATCAACTCAAACCCGTATACACTGTTCATCAACTCAAACCCGTATACACAGTTCATCAACTCAAAGCCGTATACACAGTTCATCAACTCAAAGCCGTATACACTGTTCATCAACTCAAACCCGTATACACAGTTCATCAACTCAAAGCCGTATACACTGTTCATCAACTCAAACCCGTATACACTGTTCATCAACTCGAAGCCATATACACAGTTCATCAACTCAAAGCCGTATACACAGTTCATCAACTCAAACCTGTATACACTGTTCAACAGAAAACTGTATACTTAAGTATAAGAACCCTGGCTATATTCTATATGGATGATAAACGAAATTAAACCGAAATAGAAATACTATCTTAATCACGGAAAAAATCTCCCTTTGCATGTTCATGTATGAAAAAGAGAATGAGACACAAAACGACCGTTTTAGAAAATTTCTAAAACCGGAAAACCGTTGTGTATACATGTACAATACACCTTCATTAACAGTGACATTTCCAACAACAAGTTAACCAAGCTACCAAATGGAGGTGATTTCACGAACCTGACGATCTATGATCATGGTGACCCACTCCAGGGGACAATGGACTTCAGCAATAACAGAATCGTCTATTTGGAGAGTAACTCATTCACGAATGTCGTTATTCAAGACTATATGTGAGTTTACTGAACAGACTTTTTGTCTGCATTTATAACTCATGATTATTTTAAGACTAAATTGTAAACAGGGACTAGCTATTTTCTTTTGGTAGCGCATTCTTTTAATAATTATAGTTAACATTATTATTTAAGAAATAGAATATCTTTTACGGTGAATTATCGTGTAATATATCAAGGTTTGAGTTCAATTGTAAACAATAATTTCACGAGCCCATTGAACGACAAACCGTGATATATTGTACGATAATTCACCGTAAACGATGTTCTGTTTCTATTCTAATACCCTTAAAATGCGAAAATAGTGCATACAACTGAAATATTTCGCATTGCTTTGCTTACTCTCCTAACGTTTCAAAAAGTACAGTGATATATCGTTGAATATGACGAGATATTTTAAACTAGGCTATATAGTGCGGTTGTATTAGAATATATATATATATATATTATTATTATTATTATCATAATTATTATTATTATTATTATTATTAAGAATTCTATTTTTATGCAGATCTTTCTATAACAACAAAATCACCGTGATTGAAAAAGAGGCGTTCAATGGATTGACAGCTAAGTCTCTTGATCTACGTGGCAATCTACTACGAAAACTCAACGAAAAGTCTTTCACATCTCTGACTCTATCGGAAGACTTGTTTCTGAACAACATGTACTACACTATAATACCTACGCATGCTCTATATGGCGTTTCGGCTAGAACTATTCATATGACAAACGGGGGAATAACGACAATCGAACCGGAAGCGTTTTACAATGTAGTAGTTTCGGAAAATCTGTAAGTAATTCACTTATCTGCTACGCAAACATATATACACATATATATATATAACTCATAGTACATGTCAAAACGCAACATTTTTGATTTCGATTATTTTCAGTCCGCTGTTTTTTTGTTCAAATCAATATTGCATTTTATGTTAGTACACAAAGAAATATAAAAAGATCGGACAAGGAAAGTAGCATTCAAGGAGGAAAGTCAACCACAAAACACAGAAATAAACATGCAAACAAACAAACAAGAAAGCAAAAGTAATAATAAATGCAAACGTCATCGCAAACACAAAAGGGCTGACAATAGGGCTACCGCCTTTGAACGGTCAGTGGCAAAGTAGGCCACTGTGGGTGTAAACCGATTCTAGGGTGCACTAAACCTCACACTTACCCTACTGTAAAGTCTCTGTCCCAAAGGTTAGCATATGGCGATAAACAGTTTCAGTTATTTCAGTTGAAACACATTTAACTTTAACATCTTTAACATCTGTAGAAATTAAAAAAATATCATGTGTTATGTTTTCAAAATTACTGAGTGTATGTATGAATAAAACACTGCAATACATAAGTATGAAGCATAGTAACGTAACTATTATAATGGTAAAATTGACATCTTGTCTAAGGAATATTATAACGTTTAAGGGACACTCGGTAATTTTGAATTATTTATCAAACCTTAAAATTAACACCAGAAATTGATTAATCCAGTATTATTTTAACTTTAAATCTGTTTGCATATAATTAAATAGGAGGTAGTAATACTTGGGTTTTCAGTTTTTTTCGTGATTCTAATATAGAATTAAATGTATTATTAATGCTTTATTATCAACAATAAGTAATACGAAAAAAAAAATTCTTTAAATTTCCAAATAATTATTAATAATTAATAGTGATTTGTAAACATCCAAAGCAGGTATAAAGTCGAACAGGAAATGTAGCTTTCACAGAACACAGTCAACCAAAAACACGCATTACAACAAATAATAATAACAATGTTAATAAGCATGGCATGTGACATCACAAACACAAACGAGTTGATAATAGGGCTGGTAACGTAGAAAGATTAACGGGACACCGCGACGTTTAAGAACTTCAAGATTTCAGTATGTCTCTTTAAACGTTGAAAAGTTTACAATACTAAACTATGTTTTAACCAAAACGAACATGCACTTACATGTAACTCTATAAGTAAGGTCTATTTAATCGGTTTTATTTAAATACGTTG
This sequence comes from Cyrtodaria siliqua, assembly GCA_037043455.1. Classification (NCBI taxonomy): domain Eukaryota; kingdom Metazoa; phylum Mollusca; class Bivalvia; order Adapedonta; family Hiatellidae; genus Cyrtodaria; species Cyrtodaria siliqua. The sequence continues at coordinate 239,923 of JAWPHD010001954.1, forward strand.
ATACTTCTGTGAGACCTAAGCGCGATACATAATGCTCACCACGGAAATGTTATGAAACTAATGATTACTGACCATCCTTTAGATATTGATATTAGGTACACTTAAAATTAACACTCGCATTATGTAAATTATATGGTTTCTCTTGATTATACAAAGCAACTCTTTTCCAACATTCTCAGAACACTATGAAACATAAAAATCATCTGGAAATTCTATCTGGTCAAAGAAATTATATTTTTTGACAAGGTCATTGACAATTGTTTATTAATTCATCCTAATTACGATACAATGCATTAATTATTAATTTGCTTTTAAGATCTTCAACATAATTTAAGGACCACAAAATAGAATAATTACTAAATCAATACAATATGTTGGACAGACAGGTCGATCTTTAAAAGTTCGGTTTTGTGAACATAAATGTAATGCAGATAATCCTAAAAAGTTAAAAAATTACTTGGACCAACACTTTCGTCAATCGGATCATACTTTTAGTAACGTAACTGTTCAACCGGTTGAATATATAATTTATGATAATGCTTTAAAAGCTTTAAAATAAAATCTAGACATATTGCAGAACTTAAGCGGATGAAAAACCATATCCACTCGGTCTTAATGACAATATTTATCAACAAGAAACTATTTCAAAAGATCCTAATACTGACATTTTTCTATATTTTCTAATCGAAAGCGTAACTCTAGGTTGCATGGTTGTATTGTAACATCAAACGTAAATCGCGTGTTACTATGTCAGTCGCTGATTTGCATAATATTTTTAAACAGTCTGGAAAGCACTCTATGATTTCACGTCTTACCTCTTTGTACATTTCTTCACTTAAGTTGATAGATGCGGAAGCAGACACATTTTTCATTTGTACAGATCCCTTGTATAACACTGCTTCCATAATTCAAAGCTACACACATGTTCTTCGACCCCATATTGACAAGGAGTCTGATCACGTCAGGCATTTTCTAAAACTACTATGTCTTAATAAGGGTATTGATTTCATTGACATGCCAAGTATTTTTCGAGATAATCATGTTGTTGATTATATTCATAAATATTAAAAAAATCAGAAAATCCTGTAATTTGTTATAAGTATAAAAAACAATTAGAAATATTATTTTCAACTACAACAAAATAGTTTCTGACCTTGATGTAGTAAATAACACTCCTAAGGAATGTGAGTGAAATATACCAAAATTTTGCTACGCTCAAGCAGGTCATGTCATCACTGGTAATTTTGATATTGTAGATACACGTATTCTGCATCTGTGTTCTAAAGGTCCTAAGTATAGATTACCTTTAGTTAGTGATGTTAATGCATGTCGTGCTCAGATCACCCAATCAGTTGAAGATGTTAGTATGACATGGTGCCGTAGAGAACATGCGGATCCATACTATCTTTCTACATGAAAACAGTACTTGTTTTAAAATTATAGATACACGTTTTACCTTCTATAATGCTAATCCATCTTTACTTTCCCCGAGACCTAGGTTTTCGTTTCGTAATTTAAAATATTCAAGAATTTCATAAGAAATTTGTTTTTATTTTTAGTTACTGCTGATAAAGCAGCTAATAATGTAATTATTGTTTGACGCCTACATTGTGTCAATGCTTTATCTCTTGACTCAGTAGCACTTATTCGTATACTCCAGTTCAATCTACGGAGGATGATGTTGTCTCCAAACATATCACTCGGTGCATTACTTTTAAGGCTGGGATAGACGGAAAGCAAAACAAACTTCCAACAATTTACTGGACTCCTAAATTACATAAAAATCCGCATGAAGCCCGCTTTATTTCAAATTCTAGTGCCTGCACCACCACAAACATCTCCAAACTTTTAACTTCTTGTCTTACTGCCGTGAAAGATCACGTTAAACAATATTTTGCTAAAACTTATAAAAACTCTGAGATTAACTTATTTTTAATCAGGAGACGTTCTTGATAAAATTTGTAATATACGTCAAATTTCATCTATAAGTACATATGACTTCTTTACACTATATACAATATTATCACATCCCCTTATCAAAGACGAGCTTATTGCTCTTATTCAAAAAACCTTCGCTAGAGAAAAAAACTACATTTCTGGCCTGTAAAAATATCAAAGCGTTTTTTACTAACGGCAGTTTAGACAATTCCACTAAATGACGAAATAATTAGTAAAATCTATGACAAGAGAGATTTTTTTAATTTTGATATTGTTAATTGTTATTGTCTATGTTTCTCAATGTATTCGTTTCTCTAGAGCTTGCAGCCATGTTGAGGACTTTAATGTATAACTAAAAAGCTACTCGAAAAACCTTTGCAACATTTTATTATCGTAACCCTGATCTACTTTTAAAATATAAAAGTAATTTAAGAAAAAAAGTATGAAAGTAGAACTTTGAAATAAGAACTCTTCTGCGACAAGGACTATCGCAACCTGACTTCTATGGTGATGTGATTTACAAACTTTCTAACAATTTTTATTAGACTTGTCAAAAAGTTTATCAAAAGAGGTTATGACCCGATCATTTTGCAACGTACGGCATGTTTATTGGTTGACCCATTTACAGTTCGCAACTATGCTTTCCTCTTTGATTGTGCAATGACCGGACAGTCTGTGGAACCTATGATGAGGTCTGCCTAAATTCTTACAGACCGGCATCGTTTGATGTTTATCTTTAATAACGTTTTTTTTCTCTTGCTGCCCTGGCTTCTGTCGTCACTGAATACTTACTTTGTGGCTTTCTATGCTTTTGTTTTTTTATATTATATAGCATTTATGTGTTTTACTTATATTGCCTATTAAAGCTACCTTTTTTGCCACTGACCGTTCCAGGGCGGTAGCCCCCTAGTCAACCCTTTTGTGTTTGTGATGTCTTATCTTGCTTTTTATTCATCTTTATATATAGATGTTATTTGTTTCTGTGTGTGTTTGTGGTTGACTGTCGTCCTTGAATGATACTTTTCCTGTTCGATTTTTATATCTGCTTTAATAACCCTAAATGTTGATGTAAAAAGTTATTACATGTGTAAAATGTAACAATTCTAAAAGTATTCAAAAAAACTTAAAAAATAGCAAAAAGAAAATAAACTGTTCAATTACAGCACTTTAAAAAATGACCAAAATATAAACATGGTCCTTTTTTTGAGGAGTATACTATGTAAATACCTTCTTACCGATAAGATTATGCTATAATTGGATCAAAAGCATCCTAAAAGAGGATAGAACATACATTTATTTCTCACCTCATCTCCATACATTACAATTACAAACATTAAACAAATATTCAAAACTAAATGAAAATTAAGAGACGCTCTATATAGAGCTATAAGATACTATTTCAAGCTGAAGTTACGTATTATACACATACACTATCAATATAAAACGTAATATAAAAAAGCTTTTTATCATTATTTAACTAAAACTATCTGTCAAGGTAAAGCGTTTAAATATTTAAAATATAACGTAATTTTGTTAAAAAACAAACAAAAATTGTATGAACAATTTTAAAACCATTTATAATATCATCGCTTCTCTTCTTTAATATATTACAGATTTTGGCAGACATTCGAATTAACCTATTATCTTTACAACTTAATATAAAATGCACAGTTTCTCAGAACTCGATTTATATCTTAGAATTCTGAATTATCAACGTAAATGTTTGCAAAATAATCTTGTATGGTATCCTCATGCAATGGATAATAAATTAACACATGCTCTTATCTTCAATTGTATTAACACAATGAAAATACTTTCATCAATAGATAATACGTAACTTTCTAAATTAAACGTTTTATAGCGACCTGTCAAACAACAACGTCAGTACAGTAACTGGACCATTATTCGGTGGCACCTCAAGCGTTGGCGAATATTTCTACCTTAACAGCAACAACCTGACGGCGATGAGCTTGGATGCGTTTGACAATGTCAATTTAGGATGGATTTTCCTCTCAGACAATCAACTCACCGTATATCCACCAGCTGTCCGATCTCAGAACCCATACAAAATGTAAGTAATGTCAAATGATTGATTTGTGAACTTTTGCTGTCAATTTCTCAATCTCAACAAGCTGTCCGATCACAGAACCGGTACACTAATTAAAGTCAAACGATTGTTTTGCGAACTTTTGCTGTCAATTTCTCAATCAACTCACCGTATATCCACAAGATGTCCGATCACAGAACCCGTACAATAAGTAAAGTCAAACGATTGTTTTGTGAACTCTTGTTGTCAATTTCTCAATCAGCTCATAAAGCCAAACGATTGTTTTGTGAACTTGTGCTGTCAATTTCTCAATCAGCTCACCATATATCCACAAGATGTGCAATCACAGAACCTGTACAATAAGTAAAGTCAAACGATTGTGTTGTGAACATGTTGACAATTTCTCAGTCATTCACTATACATCTAGTAGCTGTCCGATCACGACTATTTATCCACAAGCTGTCCGATCAGGACTATTTATCCACAAGCTGTCCGATCACAGAATCAAATGTATTCAATGTACGTATTAAAAGTCAGAATATTTTTTTCTGAGCTTTTACTGACAAGTTCTCATTGTTCATTTAAATCATCCAAACAAACATACATGAAGTGAGGGAATTTTAAAATTTTAAAACAATCGTCTGATGCATTTTAAAACATGGTTTGTTTACAAATAGTGTATAAAGCTTCATTTTATCACTTGCACACTTGTTTATTGTGTAAACCTTGTTTCCATATATTAAAACAATCATGTATAACATTTCAACAATAAAGTATTGCTAAGAATATATAAGATGATTTTAGAAAAACAAAAACAACATCATATAAATATTGCATCCCAGTGAGGGTGACAGTGGATATTGTCAACCTGAGGAAACTAATGTCAACTGAGGTAAACCGTGACGTCAAAATCGTGTGATAGTAAACATTGTTTACCGGTGAACAGTGAAAATTGCTTCACGCGAAGGGTATGGGCAATTTATACAGGAGTGTAAACGTGAGGTATAATAAAATTATATATGTGTTAAGCGATAACAATCTGCATATTACAATTGATTCAATTAGACGTACAATGCAATCAGACTCTCTTAATAGAAATCGTATCAATGCACGCATGCATTTATTAGGTTCTCTGCAAATCCCAAAGGACCAGTAAGTAATAACACTACTGATTTATAGTCGGGGAGACTTTTTACAGCTGCCACACAGCATTTAACAAAGACTAGTGCAAATGTCAGTAAATACTGAAAAGGGGATCCCTTGGAAGCAACAAACACAAACAAGAGAGGAAAATAGCAGACTCGGTTTTTATTGAGTCTGTTCATGAGAGGTAATATATTTTGCAACACTTCCCACGCCCCTAGCACTGGCTTAAGTGGTATTCTACTTTAAAACCCCAAATAGTGGGTTTGATGATCACAAAGGTTCAGTTAGTAATAACACTACTGAGTTATAGTCTGGGCGACTTTTAAAAGCCGCCACACAGACTAAACAAACGCTAGTGTGAATGTCAATAAATACTGAAAAGGGGATCCCTTGGAAGCAACAAACACAAACAAGAGAGAAAAGTAGCAGACTCGGTTTTATTAAGTCTGTTCATGAGAGGTAATATAATTTGCAACACCTCCCACGCCCCCTAACACCTAAATTTTAGATAGCACAATGCCTTAATTAGCGACGCCCTGTTTACGTCCATCTTTCACAATACACGAGTATGTTTACATATATTCACAAAATAAATACAAATACATTGATAAGATATTGCTATTATGTATTTTATTTTAAGTTGTCAGTAGTTCCTCTGAAGCTTTTACAGTCCTAAAGAATATTGTCAGTAGTTTCGCCGAAGCTTTTACAGTCCTAAAGAATATTGTCAGTAGTTACGCCGAAGCTTTTACGAGTATATTTAACAATTTGCATGCATTAATATTCTGCAACATATATTTTATAGCATATCTCGCAAGAAACAGAAAATAAATGTTGGAAATATGTATATTACTTAAATGTTCTCTAATGCTTCTGGTGCACATAAATGATTAGTCAGATGTTCAGGTATATCTGAAAGTAGCAGTAAATAAATAAAAGTAAGTAAGGAAGTACTCAAGGAAGAACATCTGTAGTAAGTAATTACTTGTTTCTTGCTTCCAAGGAATCCCATATTCAGTATTCATTGACATTCACACTTAGAGTGCTGTGTGGCAGCTGTAAAAAGGCGCACCGACTATAAATCATTAGTATTATTAGTTAAAGGGCCTTTGCCATCATCAAGTCTAATCGCTGTGTCTTTAAAGTAGGATAAGCTGGGCCCTGTTTTATTAAAAACCTTACGATTATTCTCAAATTTTAAAATCGTTCACTTTTTTCACCTAAGCATTCAATGTAGACAATTATGTGTGCACGTACTGCAGAAATATCACATGTATAAGCAAATGAAATGAAATCACGTTTATTTGAAAAGTGTAATTGATAGTGAAGTATTTAAGAAATTGATTTACGATCAAAACGGTCGTAAGTTGTTTCATAATACGGGGCCCAGGTGCTAGGTGTGTGAGAGGTGTTGCACCGTATATCACCTTTCATAAGTGCTAGGTGTGTGAGAGGTATTGCACCGTATATCACCTTTCATAAGTGCTAGGTGTGTGAGAGGTATTGCACCGTATATCACCTTTCATAAGTGCTAGGTGTGTGAGAGGTATTGCACCGTATATCACCTTTCATAAGTGCTAGGTGTGTGAGAGGTATTGCACCGTATATCACCTTTCATAAACAGACGCAATAAAAACAGAGTCTGATACCTGTATCTTTTGCTTGTGTTTCAGTATTATACAAAGTGACATGTGTATCGTAGATTATATAAACAGTGGGCTTATAAATTACTGCAAACAAAACAAATACAACTACTTTACTTTCTAGAAATAGAAAACTCTATATATGTGTATTATATATGTATATTTTAAAGATCAAGTTATTTTGAATTTAATAATGGGTTTGAATGCTATCATCGGTGTTGATACATAATACTTAATTACTTTACAGCTTCATGGAAAACAACCTGTTGTTTCAAATACCAGATGGATCATTTACCGGACAAACTAATCTAGAATTGCTTAAGTTGTCCAACAACCAGCTTACCAACATTCAGGCCAGCCTTTTTGATGATCTGACAGCACTGACTGACCTGTAGGTGATTTTGTTTATTGTTGCTGTAGGTGATTTGTTTAGTGTTGCTGTAGGTGATTTGTTTATTGTTGCTGTAGGTGATTTGTTTGAGTACTATATAACATGACACAAACTATTTACAGTTATTATATATCGTCGAATGTGATATTTTATTTATTATTTACTAAAAAAATATTTTGGAGATAAATACATCTAACATTGTCTCCGTAATTCTCCAGCCAGCATAAACAAAAGCTCAACATAAACAACAACATTAAACAAATACATGTTAATTTGCTGCAGATTTAAGCAAGAGTCCGGAATTCTTATATATTGCGACGGACATACTTTATATCTCTGTTTATAAATCATTAAAATGCTTCGGCAAACGCTAAAGCACTAAACACTCAATGCTAATGGCATGCCTTTGACGTTTCATTTTGTTGTTGTATGTTCAGTTTGGAATCGTATCATAATCAACAAACGTCTGTGTTGGCTTTCGTTTCAGCTACCTAGATCACAATCTACTTGAAGTAATGGACACCAGTATATTTGATACTGTCACGAGCCTGAAGAATATATACCTACAAAATAACTTCCTCACGCACTTTCCAACTCTCGGTACTCAGCCAGTGGAGATCATTAACCTCTCAAACAATACCATAGAAACTATCGGCGTGTCCGCGTTTTCAAATCTGCCAAAGTTAACGACTTTGTAAGTATAAATTATAGTGTATCATATTTCTTTGCTATACACAAACCATGTACCCCAAACTACTCTGGTTATACTTGACGTCCCTGTGCTTTATTATTGTTGTTAATATAAACATGCCTCGTATTAAATTGAAACCAGTTTAATGCAATTTTTAAGAACATACACATTGTGTTTATCAATTCATCAACAAATATTTATCAGAGTATACAGAATCTTACAGTGTTATGTATCAAATTGAATTGTTACTATTGTATTTCAATAGTCACTGCTGTTTATTTTTATTGTTTAAACCGGTTCAGTTACGATAAAATTCAGCACCAGTTTGTATGTTATGCAATAGTACTTGTTTGTTAATTTATCAACTGTTTCACCGACCTATACACTTGTCAAATACATTTAGCGGCTATATTTTGTTATAATATTTGAATTCAACATAGCATTCCTTTCGACTGATAAAGGAAAGCAAGATGCAGATTAATTATTTTCCAGTCGGTACATTTCAGTGACAGTTTGGATTTTGAGCAAAGTGGACATTCCTCTGAAATGGACCGGTTTCTTGATTTGCATTCCTTCTTTGCTGGTCCGAATAGACCGACTTTAAATATTAATTGATTAGATTATCAATTAATAATTTTACAAAAATGTGTTCGAAACGAACAAGATATATGTTATTCACTCTGTCTTGTCCATATGTGCGATGAAGATATGAAAAGAACGAGGTTGTGTACATAAAATCGATTCAAGCTAACCAGTAGGACTTGTTGTCTATTGATAGTTCCACGTCGGTGACCCTGTCTACACTCTCTATGTTGTATACAGAACTTTTCAGTGACATTGATTTGCTCTCATTTGAATGCTTTGGATTCCGTGTGAAATTATCGGTTGACATATTATCCGTCGACCGTCCTCGTCCGTTCGTCCGACCAGTTCGAAAACCAGCTAGATTGAATTAGGGATACTAGAGTTATGTCCCTTAATTTATTAAAACATGGCATGTTTTGTCTTTTGAATACTCAAGCATATTCATTTTGAATTTGACATTTACCAAACTTAGGCCGATCGATTGTTGATATCAATAAAAGCTCGGACAAGTCAATCGACTTAATGTCAAATATTTTAGAGGCAAATTCGGCGTGCATTATTTATTTACACTGTCACGTTTAATTGGGGTGGAACTCAGGTAAGGGTGAAGTTTGGTGCACCCTAGAAGCTTGTTTAAAACTGCCATCGGACGTTTGTGCCACTGACCTTTCCAAGGTGATACCACTGTTGTCAACCAGATTTTGCGGTGTCACGTACCTTGCTCTTCAATGTTATTGTTGTTTGGTTTGCATTGTGGGATTTGGTTGACTGTGTTCTGTGAATGCGTCATTTCCATCTACTTTTATACCACTTTAATAAATAAGGTTGATAATTACATGGACATGTTTCAGGATACTTACCAATAATCCCTTGGCGTGCCAATGCCAACTTGTATCCGATTTGGCAAACGTGACAGCCGCTGTGCAGGGTGGAGTATGCGCATCCCCTGTGGAAACCGCTGGTATTATATTTGATGGTGCCGCAAGTACAAACAGCACCTACTATTCCAAACAGACTTATCCCAGCTATTATCAGTGTAGTAAGTTTTTTTATATACCACCAAATTGTAATATGTTCCTGCATAAATAGCAAGCTCAACGAGAAAGAAATTAGCAATACAGTGTATGTTTTAAAACAATTCACCTTAGTGACAGTTATTAAAAAAAAAGCAATTTGACATTAATATATTAAAGGGGCTTGATTGGAAAAAAAAGTTCTTCTTTTCTAGTCTATTCTAACAAGAAATCTTGTATAAATTAGGTATCTTATTGCATTTGTTCAGTTTTATATCGTTTAGATGTTCATATCTGCAATTATACCCCTTTAAGTAGTTCTCATGTATGTGAACCAGTGGTATACATAAACATTGCCATTATTCTGATTTAGTTAAACTATGCTCGATTCATTTCAGCTGGAGATAATATAAATGCGACAGCTTTATCTGGAACTGAAGTCGAAGTGAAGTGGGACCAACCATCCTTAATGTATCTAGAGCCCAACATTACAAAAGGAGTTTCGCCGCCTCTATCAGGCTTGGTGTCAGTATCATTGAATCCTCAAATGCCCATTTAGTTCATCATAAAATACAATTTTAGTTTGTCACAGAAACAGATGCGTACTGAAGCTGCGTAGAGCACTTTATGGTTTTAATACAGCAATATAGTATACATACAGCATTATACCGTGTCCCAAATAGGTTCAATACAACATTATACTGTATCCCGTATAGTTTCAATACAGTATTATACTGTATCCCTCTATAAGATCAGTACATTATTATAAGATATCCTCTATATTTTCAATACAGTATTATATTTGATCTCTTACAGTGTATTATACTGTATCCCTATATCATTTCAATAAAGTCTTATACTGCATCAATGTATTTCAATACAGTGTTTTATCACATGGAACTGCTTGTATTCCGTATAATATACCCATTACGTATTTCCTTATATTAACCATGTGTAATACAAGGCGACCGTAAGGCCAGACTCTATTGTGCCCATCGCGTCAGGTATACCTTGACGTGTTCGTTGGCGGACGGACTATAAACCTTAGAACTACACACACACCCACACACAAGGCGACCGTGCACGTGCTTTATACACGTGCTCTTGTCTGTCGTAGGTATCGTTCTGGTTTGATTGGCTGGGTTTAATTGCAAGTTTCTTGTCGTTTTTGAGCCATGTGATAAAAAGGATCTGACACTCGTTGTCATTTCATACAACATTTTATTAAACTCGTCCAGGAATTTGTTATTAAGCTCGCCGGAGGCTCGCTTAATAACAAATTCCTGAACTCGTTTAATAAAATGTTGTATGAAATGACAACTCATGTCAGATCCTCTATATATATAGTATCCCCATATAGTTTCCTTACAGTATGTTGGATTAGCGGTTCTAAAACGAATCTTTGATTGATGATAATAACAACAAAATAAATTTGGCATTGTAGGTTTTCTTAGAAGTAACTTACATATTTTTATGAATTTATAAAATATATCTAGAAGAAAGTAACAGATAACAACATAAGGTTACACACATATTGGGCTAATATTAAACTTAATTGACATTCGAGACTAGATTATATATCTAATATTAACGTAATTGACATTCAACATTTGCCTGGCCCCCTATTCACAAAACTTCTCGACTTGAGTATACACTCAAACTCATTTTTTAATGTCCAATAAAATTATGTTATACATAATATTTAAAATATTTTACACTTTCAATATGAATCTTTAGGGACTTTTTTTTATTTTTTTTATTTATTTTTGGCTTAATGTCTTTATTTGAACAATTCCAAAATTTGAGTTTGAATGCATACTCAAGTTGAGAGATTTTGTGAATATAAGGTCAGAATATGTTATTATTCAAAATGGTTAACAATTGAACATGATCTCGGATAGGCAATAAGCAATCAGAAAACATAATAAATACTTCTTCACAACTCAGAAGCTTCTCCATTTACTTTTGTTATTTTATTAATGTATCCGCGGACAGATAACTGGTGAATAATCGATTCCTAACCGGATGTCCTCGATAGCTCAGTCGGAAGAGTGCTGGTACGGTAAACCAGAGACACTGGGTTTGAGGCACGATTTTTCACCACCTGTTATATTAATTACATGTTTGTCTAACAGAGAGTACGCGGTTACCTGTGTAAGTCCTACCGCTGCCACGCTATACGGCACACAGGAGGATACGGACGCAACTTCCGGTCCAACGTCATTTAGTCTGGTCTTCAATTCAGATGTCATCCCTGGTACAACGTATGAATGCTCCATTAAAATGACTTCCGATGGTGTATTCACGAGTGCCAAGAGCATCCCTTCTATTGTCATTACTCCCGACGCTGCAAGTAAGATATTCTTATATTCTCAATGTTGTGCATAGTTAATTGTATCGTATTTTCTTCATAATGTAAATTGGATCATGTGGAATGTACACCCTCTAAAATTCATATGTCATATACGAATTGAATTGTATTTCTAACTGAAACGAGATTGAAATATTTAAAGCGCACACTTGATTTGTATAATGGAGTTATGTTCCGATATGTACACTATTCAATGCATAAATTCTTTTTTGAAATTGCTATTTTTGCAACATTTAACTATAATTTCCTCTTTAGTTGTGTGGTGTTATGTAAGATAGTGGACCCTATGATGACGTCGACCTAAGTCCTGAAACGGACGGTAACGTTTCATGTCTTCAATAGTGTCATGTCGTGCATTTAATAGTTTATTATCTTGTTTCCTTGGCTTCTGCAAAGTCACTGAGTTCTTGCCTGGTGGCTTTCTAGGCTTTTGATTTTATAAGCATACGTACATGATCATCCTTGTGTTGTGTTATACGTATATGGCCTATTAAAGCTGCCTGATTGTTTTTATCTATTTTCACTGTCCCGTTTCTTAGGACGACATTAGTGCAAGAGTTAGCTTTGGTGCACCTTAGAACATAATTTTTGCCACTCCCCGTTCCAGGGCGGTTCCCAAAATTGTCAAATCATGACAAATTTGTGTTTGTGGTGTCGCATATCTTATATCTGACTTTTAATTGTTGTTTGTCATGTATGCGTCTTTTTGGTTGTCTTTGGTCAGTGAATGCTACATTTCCTGTTCGATTTGTATTTCTACTTTTGAGTTATTGTTATTATTATTATGCTGTTTGATTTTATTTCAGAAAACCCTGGAATCGCAGGACCAACGGATATCGAACTGAATGTAAAATACTACGACTTCAGCAAAGTGCATGCTGACTTTAATGACATTGTTTACGTAGGAATAAGCGCCCCTACCTATGTGGCGAGCCCCTATGGCGCATGGATGTCTATATCAAACAATCCCCTTGCTGACACGTTCTCCACATGGTACAGACACGACAGTTCCGTCAACTATGAACTCAATAGTACCATCATACTTGCGGCAACCAATGGCACTAAAAAGAAGTTAGTTAGCAATATCACTGTTGGGGAAAATGATCGTTCGCTCAGTATTTAATGATTTTGCTATATATGTTAATTTGATAGTTTTTAATTATTTATTATAGGTATGTGTCTTTTAATTGTTTAATAAGTTGAGAGATTTTCCATTGTCTTTGAATTGGTTTGGGGTCCGCGGCTATTTATGTAATTTGATATGTTTTAATTATTTATTTTAGATATGTGTCTTTTTATTATTTATGGAGGTTTTCATTTCCTTTTGAATTGGACTGGGGTCCTGGGCCCTTGAATCTGGAAAACAGAGCGTAAAACAAGTAGGTAGGACAAACTAAACAGAATTAACAGCAATTGCACCGTTTATGCCTCTGTCCCCGCAGAAGAACTATTGATGAAAACCCGCCATAATGGCATTGACGTAAATAATACACCGGGTAATATATACATTTCTCAGTTTGAAATGGGGCCGAAAGTTTACCCCAGATTTAGTGATAGGAAAGTACCAGAGTGTACAGTGTATTCGTACGATATCATTTAATACTTTGGGGCGACAAATGGTATTTCGTAAGACGAAAATTGATGTTATGAAATGTGTTTGTGACTGATTTTACTTAAATTAATACGCAGTAGTATATATATACGTAGTTCTGTGTACCGACATAACATTGAACCACAAATTGAGTCCGAGGATGGAGAGAAAAACACAAATTTGTACCACGATTGCAATATGATCACTATATATTGCAGGTATTGGTCAGACTCGTTCTTTCCGGTGGATGGTCAAGGTTTTATGGCAGAGGAACAATTGGACTGTGTGGGAACGTATCATAATTTTGGGTAACCTTTGTTTATATCACTAATTTGCAATGTGTCTCTTTGTAAAAGTATTAAAATATTAAAATAAAATATAATTCTTCGGAGCGTTTCTTGTTATAACAGACACTAAAATATTATGCATGCATTTTTGTAATCCCATTTTATCAGGGCGAAGTTTTTAATACATCTGCATTAGTGGTAACTTGCATACCCCATCCAACCCCTTCTCAAAGAAGCGAACATTTGGTTGTTTGGGGTATGAAATAAAACCTTAATTTCGGCTTTAAAAGTTTGCATATTGTAAAATGAAAACATTAAATAGGTAATTTTAAACAGGTTATCGCATTTTTTTTCAGTAAAAATAAGTATAAAAGTCGAACAGGAAATGTAGCTTTCACAGAACACAGTAAACCCCAAAACACGCAAAACGACAAACATGAATGGCAATGTTAATAAGGCATAAAGGCACATGACGTCACGAACACATGTTTTTAAACGTGTTTTATTGTCGAAATATCCGTTATAAAATCCTGGATATATAAGCTTTCCCATCGCTTAATGGAATTAAGGTGAGACCACGTAATGGTCATTACATTAAATCCACCATTGTTATTGTCCGAATGCATGTTAATGTATGTAATACATGTACAATATAACGAATATTGCACTGACAAGAAAGGTGTACAAAAGGCGGTACACAAAACATTTGATACAAGTTTTTTGAGATACTGAAACTAAAAAAAATATAAATAAATGTGAACATTTCAGTGGTTAAATTTAATGGTATTTTACAACTCTTTAACAGTGCCAAACATGACAAGAATGAAATGAAGATGAATTATGAAAATGATTGTCAGGTTCTCCATCCCCATAAAACCGTGGTATTCAGTTTTAGTTCCCACTGGTAGCGTCCTATCTCCTGATTGGAATGAGTGTAAACTATTTCTTTGGCTCGTTACCAACTGGGACATTTCGTCAAAATATATCAAGTGATTTTTATTAACTATTTATAAATAATTTAAAATACTGTGTTGGCAAGTTATTTACTTTACATCAGTTGTAACGAAAGCTCTCTGAATTTATTTTAATCACTATCAATGTCTTCCTGAGTAGAACCAGAACTAAGCAAGTGCAGATAAAGTGTCTTGCTCAGGGACACAACACATAAGGTTCTGGCGGGGATCGAACTCTCGACTAATACACTAACTGTGTTTAATAGTAGGTAAAGATAGTTTTTTGTCTGCTTTTACATTTACAAACATTCAGATATCAAATTTACAATTTTTTCTTGCTTATAATCTAATCTGAAAACATGAGGTTATGTTCTTTAAATAAAATACACACTTTATGTTCGAGTAATGAGCGATACACTACTTTAGTTGACGAAAAGCGCTGCGGACAAAAAACCTCCTTGCGGACAAAACCACTGTCATATTGTGTATAACACATTGACTATGACGTCACAGTGCTAACTGATAATAGGGTACTGATATTCGAGATTATGATCTTGAATAGTTTATAACTGATAACATTGTAAAGTATCATGCTATATCATATTAAACTGATTGAATGTACAAGTTAAGTTGTATGAATAGGAGTGTGTATCGTGAATTAGTTTTGACTAACGCTTCTTTTAAACTCGTCTCTCACCGTTGCGGGTTCGAATACCACTGAGATGACGACTTGTACGTGAGAAAGTGTCGATTCTTAAAGATGGCAGCAGGTATACAGTATTGGTTCTACCAAGCAAAATATGGGTGGAGCAAAAGGTGGGTGGTGTTTCTTCACCACGAAAAAATCGGCAATCATATATGGCCTAAACTATGTATATTCTTCAATTTGGCTTGACCATGTTATGAGACGCACAGTGGACCGATTGTGTTCACGTGCAACTGTACCAAGCAACGAGACATTTTAAGGCATCTGTCTTGAACCATTTAACTGCCTGTCTATAATGGGAAACTGCAGAAACGCAACTGCACCAAGAAACGAGACAGTGTGATGGCATCTTTATTGTAACGTATTAACTACCCATCGTAAAATGGGAGAATTTAATAACACGTACATTACTTCTATTCTAGCCTTATCATCAAACTCTCTTGTTAATTGATCTTCCTTGTCTCTTTAATTTCATTTAATACAGACGATGTGGTTTTATCCATTAATTTTTGTATACATAGTATTTTCGAACAGTGTGTTTTCATAAAAAATAAATAAATGGGTATGTTCCATGATTAATACTAACACATTTTAAACACATTTGAATTAAAACATTAGTTTGAAAGGGGCTCGTCATCATGTTACAGAGAAACACAATTAAAAATTGAGGGGAACCAAATGGTTTTACCAAGTCCTTTGGAGAGAGATCATTGTATCCCACTAGACGCTTACGCACTCATCTGTGTACTTTTGATACTTTTATTGAAATAAGTATAAAAGTCGAACAGGAAATGCAGCTTTCAAAAAACACAGTAAACCCTAAACACACAAAAAGACAAACATGAATGGCAATAGTAATAAAGAATAAAGGCATATGACGTCACAAACTCAAAAAGGGTTGACAATAGTTTACCGCCTTGGAATGGCCGATGCTTCGACATTTTGTACTATGGGGCGTTAAACGTCCTATTGCTATACTATTTAACAGATAATGTATGATGCTGAGGTCCATATGCAAGTTTATGGACTGCACAGTCCATAAACTTCATATGGACCGAAGCACCATACATTATTTGTTATATTATACCTAATTTGACCAATAAATTAAATCAATACGTTTTATGATTTATTTTGACTTCGTTTTTTTCACACGTCCGTTAATATAGCTATCGGACCGGACGCCACATTAAAGAAAGAGTGGAATATGCAAATGAGGTATAATATTACTAATGAGTGCATGATTAGAGGTAAGCTAAAGAGATATAAACTGAAAAAAATAGGGAAGGTTACAAAAATGTAAATCAATACGGCTCAAAATATTTGTTACAGGTTCACGACCGCTATACGGGCCGGTCTCAAGTTTGCTGGCACAGAAAAAATAACGCTGGGTGGGGGAGAAGCTATGTGGCTCTTCATAAACAAAGTCCGTCTTATTGATTATGCTTCAACGGGAGCAGCATCCAAAGAATGTTTTTATCTAGACCTGTCTCCAGCTTTGACGGTGGGTGGAGGGACCATCATACCAGAGATGGGAAATATCACTGCGGGCGTATGTACAGGATTGTCGCCTCTGAGCTCTGGAGTCACGCTAGAATTAAAGGTGAGTGAGCTGTATTCATTAGCAATACACTGATGTTAATTGATATAAGTACAACAAAACATGCTCAAGAGACATCTCTATTAAGAGACCACCTAATAAAAAAGGTCATCTTTTCAGTTCCCAAACGTATTATTTCGAATTAAAATACTTCTGTAGTAAGAGACCACCTGCGTGGAGAAATTAGATTTGCTCCTCCCTTTAGTGGTCTCGCACGCTGTTTTTAAACATTACTTCTACACACTGTAACTATGAACATAAACTTTTAGGGACTGACGGACGCTCGGACGTACAGTCAGACGGACATGGGTAACGCTAAATGCCCCCGTCACCATTCTAATAAAGATGCTAATTATCTAGAAGAAGTTTGTTCTCTTTATGATTATATTTTGGAGTTTTAAATACATGATCATCTATGTGTTATGCTTAATTACCTGTTAATGCTGCCTTGTTAGAGACTATAACCTTGCCGGGACTACTTTATTATATAACTTGCGGGGACTACTTTATTATATAGCTTGCGGGGACTACTTTATTATATAACTTGCGGGGACTACTTTATTTACACTGTAGATGACAGAGGCTGTATTCTGTGAAAGCTACAGTTCCTGTTCGACGTTTATACCTACTTGTATGATACGCAGTATTACTAGATGACGTCTGTGTTTTCAGGAAAATGAGACCTACCATTTTGACCTGTTTCTAGCTGAGACCCGTAGATGCACGTCTGAATTCTTGTTTCAAGTCGAAGATACAACTTTCAGCTTAGACCATAACATCGAACTCCCGCTTGATTACAGGTGTGTTAAAGTTACCAGCATTATATTTTGCAGTCTTTGTTAAAACTAGATAACAATTCAATGATACAAAAGTCTGAATATAACCATATACTTTTCGTCGGAAAAGGTCTGGCCTTGAATTCACCAACAATTCTTGAGAATATTCTTAGATTTAATCCCAAGTATGCAAATTTCAATCACACATATTTCTATAAGCTCAAAAGATAAATGTTCATAAGAAGCTGCTACGTATAAATATATGATAAATGCTAATAAATAGCAAGTTCATACGATTGTTTATCTATGAAGGTCACGGGAAATATTTGTGAATGAAATTTTAATACTTGAGCTCAAGTCTAAGAATAGTCTGAAGAATGGTTGGTGAATTCCAAGCCAGATTATGAAGGACTTTAAAGCATTCCTTAACATATATCACTATATCTTTAACCGAACATAATGGTATTAAAGATGAATGGCCACCCTTTTTTAGTATTATCAATTAACAAATATAACTCTTAAACATCATATGAACATTTCTTGATAGTCTAGGAGAGAAACATATATTGAAAACCGCTACTAAGTTTTATGTAAAAATAAGTATTATGTGGATTATGTAGATACTATTTTTACCACTGCTTGACTGCACGGGGAAATGAAGTAAATCTGAATTGTATAGCTGCACAACTATTGCCAGATAATTGATAAATACATTTACCTGTGGATTAATATACCTGTTGAACGTTTTCTACGTCATCAAATAACATCTTATTCTCGCTTTTCACAGATATTGAAATGTGCGAATTGTAAATATCTATCGTTGTGTATAAATAAACATAAATATGTTCATGAAACAAAACATGGCCGGATAACTTTAAATACTGCATGATTGTATGATTTGATTGAAATGTAATCAGTAATGTAGAACTTAAAGCTTTTAAAATGAATATAATCTTATTGTTTCAGTACCACCATAGCTGAAGATTTCTACGTGGATGACATTTTAACAACACTGTATTTAACAGATGTGTTTTCAACTGGCCCTTACGAAATAACTTTGTATTCAGGTGCGCTGTTATATGTCAAACTCTACATTTATAATTTATAATTTCTGTAAGACTTCCAATAAAAAAGAGTCACCATAAGTTGTTCTAACATACACCAGTAAACGTATCTTGTATGATCTATCGACCCTGATGAGACGGAAAAATCGGTGATTTCCGACCTTCTTCGTTGAAAGCTTACTAATTTCCATATTGAAGTATTAATAATTTTGAGTACAGTATGTATGTATGTATGTATGTATGTACGGTACAAGGGCCCATAATGCATTCATCTACCAGTCGAATAAGGATCAAAATCTTCTGATTATAAACTGTTTTACTTTCATATTACAATACATTGTAATTGTTTATCAACTAACATGTTATAGCGGGGATTTCTTTATTTACACTGTCCCGTTTTATTGGGTTGTTATTAGTTGACAGTAGAGTAAGTGTGAGGTTTGGTGCACCCTAGAACCTGGGTTAAACCCCCAGCGGCCGTTTTTGCCACTGACCGTACCAAGGCGGTAGCCCTATTGTCAACCATTTTGTGTTTGTTATGTCTTATTTGGCCTTTTATTCATCTTTAAATTTATTCTTTGTTTCTGTGTGTGTTTGTGGTTGACTGTCTTCCTTGAATGCTGCTTTTCCTGTTCGATTTTTATATCTATATACATATAGGCAACGACTATAGTAAATGTTTCTTTTTATGCTTTTTTGAAATTATGTGATAAATGGAATCTCATATTCGTGCATATTTAGTATTGTATTTATTAAACTCGTAAGAAAAAAATATATGATGCGCGGCTGTTATCCAATGAGTTTAATAAATTCGATAATAAACAGGTACTCATGTAAGATCCTCTATAAATAATATTTGGAATTACATTTCAGGAAATGAAAATCGTTTATTTGAGATAAAGGATGATATACCAGCTAACCAGTTTACTACACCTAATGCGACCAGTCCGAATTATACAACAATTGTGGACATTGATGGAAACGTAGTAAATTACCTCGGTAAATGCTGTTTTAGTAACCTCTAAAAGGCTTTAACATCTTGTTTTTAAGTATTTTAATTCCTTCGATAACAAGGTATTTCCAATTAAAAGTTTAGTTACTCCATACGTGTTTGAGAGAATACTAATGTGTGCACGGCAGAGAAATACGAGTAATTAAGATCTTTGATTTTGAACAAAAACAAATATCCAAATTAAACTACTATATATATTTACTGTGAAATTAAACATATTTAAGATATTTGACCTTTGAAAATGACTTCATCCCCGAATCGCCACAATAGCAGGCTTAATATAACGACATATTGCACATATTTAATATTTTATTTTAATTAACCCTTTTGGCGCCAAATTTCAAATGTCCCTTACAATTTGAGTTCAAACCTTCCGGTGATATTTTATATATATGTTATGGAAAACATTCTCACTGAGTGGTGACCAGTGTAAAACACTGATCAGCCTGCACATGATGCAAAGGTTGATCTGCGTTTATACGGTTTGCAAAAACCAATGTCTTGACTGTGGCAGCGAAAGGGTTCAGTTTTTGCGAAGATGTATTATACTTATTCTGATAAAACGACATTCGGTAACCAACGATGACATTCTGTCATTAAGGCTACCATTCTAGCACTCGTTCATACTAAATGTTTTTAAGAACGAGGATAAAGAGCATGAAAGGAGACATTTGGAAATCGCCGAACACGATACATATAAAAAAGGTATTGCAGTCTCGGTTTGATTGAGACTGTTCTTGAACGGTAGTTAAACAGGTGACAACATATCCTTAGGGTGACTTAACAATACTCAGAGCATTTAAAGGCTGGAGTATAATGTTTCCATAAAACCTTCACCTATATCTCCATGTAATACATCGTGAGACAGGGTTAATATAGGAACACAAACGTTAATATATGGAAAAAAATAAATATAAAAGTCGAACAGGAAATGCACTTTTCACAGAACACAGTAAACCCCAAAACACGCAAATAAACAAACATAAATGGCAATGTTAATAAAAAATAAAGGCATATGACGTCACAAACACAACTTGTGTTGACAATAGGGCTACCACCTTGGAAGGGTCAGTCACAAAAAAGGCCGCTGGGGGTTTAAACCAAGTTCTAGGATGCACCAAACCTCACACTTACCCTACTGTCATCCCAATAAAACGGGACAGTGTAAATAAAGAAATCTCAGCCATGAACTATTCTCTAACCAACAAGGCAGCATTAATAGACAATATAAGTAAAACATACACGTGTTTCTTCTCTTACAGTTGTGTGATAATTCAGTGTTATATATTAATCAGTCGTCCAAACCGCGAAAAGACGCTTATTTTTGAGTTTGATGGCAAAATTTAGTAGAATTGTTTGACTAATATATTATGTTTGTATAATGTGTATACATTATGGTTCTGACGTCTGCCTTACGTGAATTTTCATATTAAGGTAATAAATGAGGTCAAAGGTCGAATGAGTGCAAAAATCGGCAAAATCGCTACATAATCAAATTATCGTCATTTATGTAACTAATTACACATTCAATTTCTTTCATTTTGACTTTTGATAGCATTTATACAGTTGTGCAAATTTTTAAACTCTTTCTGTTCGTACGTTAGGCCATTTATGCAAATAAAGGTCAATAAGTACAAACAAATGCAATGGAAAATACCAGATTAAGAAATAGTTTAATATTTAGAGCGGATTCGGCTTTTTTTTTAATATTTAGGTTTTGTGGATACTATACACTTATAATGACTAGTTAGGAAAAGTTAAACATGAATATTTTGCATGAAACCTGCATGTATATACGCCATAATTTTCAACTGATATATACGTCATAGTTTTCAACTGGTTATGCAGATAGTCCGGCAGTAGACGACAAAACCCAAAATTATCGCCCACACAAGTTGTTTTGATGGTTTTAATATATTTAAGGTATGCTGATTCTGAATCTGAATGATGCCACATTGGCATCCTTGAGGAAATTGAAATAACCAAGTTGGCCACCAAGATGGCTGCCGTGACATTAAAATAACAATATCTTGGATTCTGCATTATCTAGGATATTCATTTTGGTGTCTATGGATAGTTTTTTTGGGTCAAGGAATCCATTTCTAACTTCACCTTTCTTATACCTTATATACAAATATTCAACATGGCCGCCAAGATGGCTGCTGTGACATTAAAACGACAATATCTCGACTTCTGCATTAGTCAGGACAATCATTTTGGTGTCTATGCATATGTTTTTGGGGTCAATGAATACATTCCAGACTCCAGCTTACTTACAAGTTGAACACAAATATCCAAGATGGCTGCCGTGACATTACAATGACTATTTCGTGGCTTCTCTATTAGCTCGGACAATCATGTTGGCGTCTATGACTAGGATTTTGGGGTCAAAGAATCTGTTTCTGACTACACATTACCTACTAGATAAAAACAAATAACCAAGATGGCTGCCGTGACACTACAATGACAATATATTGGCTTCTGCATTATGTAGGCCATTCACTTTTGTGTCTATGGATAGTGTTTTTTTTATCAAGTAATCTTATTAACTTAAGTAAAATACAAATATTCAAGATGGCTGCCAAGAAAGATGGCTGCCGTGACATTAACATGATAATATATTGAATTCTAGATCAGCTTGGACACTGCTTTTGGTGTCTATGACTAAGTTTTGGGATCATCTTGGTGATTCATCTTTTTAATTAAGCTGTTTTAGTTATCTAGACGACTGCATTAAATAGATATGTGTATGGCGCTATATGGTCCAGATACATTGATGACTGTTTTGGCGCAAAAACTAACAATACAGTGGGGACAAGCTTTTACAGTCGTTATAGGGGATCAACAGCTGTACCGTTTGATGATTGCTTAAATCGATTTTAAGTGTATACAACCTCGCTATTATCCTGTCTTCGGCACTGACATTCACAAGACAGTGTAAATAAAAGTACATACATTCAGTTTACCACTGACCGTTTCAACCTTTTTATGCATGTGATGTCATATCTTGTCTTTTACCCATCTTTGTTGCTTGTTGTGGTTGAATGGGTCCTTGAATGCTACATTTCCTGTTTGACTTTGCAAGTAATGTCTGTTTTTATATACATAAAGTTGATTAAAGAGTATCATTTTTTTCAAATATCATGACCTGGATTTTATCTCTTGATAAATATATATATACTGGTGTTTATTCTTTACCTGTACATATAGAATGTATTAGTTTATCTTTATTGTTTGTATAATGTTCATCTTATTTTGAAAGCAGTTTTAAATGTGTACAATATTCAAATTATTCGTTTTATTTATTTTTTTACAATTTACTTATACTATATCCAATACATTTTCTGAGTTATTTTTATTTATTGTTTTACATAGTATTCTTTACATATGGATATAATGTGTTAATTTTTTTTTTCCTGTGTAGAAGATACTGGTTCATTTCCAATATTTATTCTTATAGAATGTACTGGTTCATCTTCAATCACCCTCACCACCAATACTGCCGATGAAGTTTTTAGTACAACTAATACAACAGCGCTCTTCAAGCTTAGGTCCAAACTGGACTATGAGCAAACAACTGCATACTACTTCCTGATGACAGTCAAGGACCTTGGAAACTCTATCACCGGTTCCATTGCATTCCGGGTTAGTAGTTTTGTTTATTTACTTAGTATTTTATACACATACTATATGTCATGACCGCGTCTGGCAAATATGTATACTGCAATAATTATTTTTGTAAGTGACATTGCTAGGATACTGATCAGCGTTGTGTGTGACTTTGATGACTTCATTCAATAGCAGTCTTTCCAGATACTATTTGGTTTTCAGTTAAAGTCTTATTATTTAGTTCTGATTTCGTTTCCAATGTGTATTGCATTTTTAACAGTATAATTAACGACAGGTTACGATCGCAGACGTGAACGATAATTGTCCCGTGATCAGTCCTACGGCAGTTACACTGACGCCACTTCCGGTTCTGGTGAGCTATGCTCTAGCAAACTTCACCTCTTCAGATGCCGACAGCGGGGATAATGCAGATGTCAGATATATTGTATCCGCCGTTACTCCAGCGTATGTAGATTTCTTACCCAACTGTGACGATAAATATAGTCCGTGTTTTCAAATGTCTTTTGTCTTAATGCACCGATGAAGAACAAAACGAAAACTAATGTATTCCGAAGTAAATAGCATACATTTTCTTGTTTGTGCATTTTCAAAAGTTTCAACTTTGTACTAGACCTATACACAATAGAAGAATTTTCCTTCTAAAGCAGTTCATAATGTTCAGGTTCATTATTTGTTCCCATATTTCATCAATTGTTTGAGCACAAGTATCACACCCAGACTCAAAATCTCATTTTGTTGCAAACCATATCAACATAAAACTATTGGTAAGAATTGTGATTTTCAGACAATTTCTGTTAAATTACTTTTAAAATTACTCGTTTCTGTAAGTAAATATAGTAATTTGCTTGTAAAATTGTTTTTATTTGGAATTAAAAAAAAAGAGATTTTGAGTCGAGTCCGATTCTTGTGCTCAAACGTCTGATGAATATTAGGCCTGGTATCTTAAGGTAATTTCTCTGGCTATGCACATTTGTGTAACATTTACAGAGAGCAGCCAACCAAAACAAGCATTATAATCATCATTAATATATAGAGGATCTTACATGAGTGACTGTGTATTATTGATTTTAATAAGCGAGTTGGATAAAATGATAGAATACGAGGCTCTTGCCGAGTATCCTATCTTTTTATCCAACAAGTTTATTAAAGTCAATAATACCAAGTCACGAATGTAAAATTCTGTTTATCACATAACACACCTACGACGTGATAGTTTCAGTTTAATGTTGTAAATTTTCCTTATATACGGCGGCTTTTTTGTAAGACAAATCATGACGTCGTTTTGTTGATTACATGACGTCGCTACGTTACGCGGCTGTAAATGCGTTCGCCCTACAAATAATGCGACACCTTAAACAAAATTTAACGTTACTAATATTAATTTTATGAAGTAAGATTTCAAATAATGATAAATAATTAAAGCGTCTGAACGTACGGTATGATATACCATGCAAACAATGGGGATTACATGTTTTACTGTATACAAACAGAGTGATTCGGTCCTCATTTGCATCTGTAATACACTAGCGTATATATTACGAGAAATAAGTCATGGCTTTATTGCACTCCCAGACGCCATGTTATGTGATTAATAGAGAATTAAAAATGGATATTTTGATATCACACCCTATACCTGGCCTTAGACGCCATTTTTGTTTGTTTTACTGATGTTTTCTATGTGTACCACTCGTTTCACCTGTAAAATAGAGCTATATATTGATATATATCTCAAATACTACTACTAATACTACTACTAATAACGTATTTATAGGCAGGTATAGGCTTCCGATATTTTGTCTAAGGTTTGATATAGGGTGTGATATGAAAATACCCATTTAATATTCTCTCTCTAAATATATTCAAATGCAAAGTGTGATACGTCCTGCACTTTAAATGGTTGATAATAGAACCGTTGAAACGGTCTGTGGCATAAATTACCGCTAAGGGATAAAAAGGCGTTCAAGGGCGGACACAACTTCATTTTGAAGTTATTTAACTTAAAAATAATATAACTATGTGGCGAATATCAAGGGGGCGAACGTGTTTTGGTCCGTTATAGTTTTAAGCGAGAGCGAAAGTTTCGTTACCGGGAAATAATGGCGGCGGAGGTTTAGTAAACAAACCTTGAGATATTTTTTTTTCTTAGAGAAGACTTAATACTATTTCGGAAAGTATTGGTGTGAATTCGGTGATGCATCACAATGGTTACGCTGTTCAATCGTTACTTTTAAAAAATATAATAAGACTCAAAAAGGTTATTGAAGGTACAGGCGGCTCTGTTGGCAATTTTAAAAAATGTGCGTCGTGCTAAATCGTCAGTTTTTGTGGATTCCGAGCGAAGACAAATGACTTTGTGAGGAAATTAGTTTCAAGAAAGGTTTGATCGAACCAAATCAATTAACATGATACCATGACAATTCCGGTGTATGGTTTATGGCCGCAACAACTCATTGTAAGAATAGGAAATGGTCAGAAACCGGTAATTAGCTGATGTATCTATTATATTCATATTTCTTGTGAAACAACACCTGAGCAATTGTTTTTGTAGCCCTGCGTAGAATGCCAGACACTTTGGGACTCACACCACTATTATCTCCCTTGGATACTCCTGCCCTACAGATGAGGGAGGTAGATAAAAAAAAACAAGTTCGCTTTTCTACATTTTACAGGATACATTGATTTATCTTTACCAGGTTCTAAATCTACAGCATTTTAGGAAGAGATCCCAGAAAAATGCATGTTGATATAAGATTTCTAGCTAATTCTGCCTCATTTTACACATCATGGGTCTAATCTCCACGGGGTTGTATTTTTGTCTAAATTTTGATAGGTGTCACGCAAACATGAAATTAAAAAAAGTTCAATCTGGTAAATATTCGTTAAAAGTTAATAGCATGCAGATATTGGATCAATGAAGAATTTAAGCATAAATACATGTTGCAAAATCTTTTTTATCTCTATGCCACGAACAAAAACATTACAATGGGACCCTATGGAAAATTAATTGTGGTGTGAGACGTTTGGGATCACTTTGTCCGTCGTCGTCTGTCTTCGTCGTCCGTCCGTCACATTTTAACCTGAAACCTAACCTTGGCCATAACTTGAAAGGTATTTTACATATGTTCATAACACTTCATATCTTTATCTTACCCCAAGTTATGTTGTTACACATGTTCAATAACTCTGACTTTCATTTTGACAGAGATATGCTCTCTTTCGTAAAACTGTAACCTGCAACCTAACCAAGCTCATAACTGGCCATAACTTTAAAAGTATTTGACCTACTACTACATTCATGAAACTTTACACACATCTTCATCTTACCCCAAATAATAGTATGATTCTGTAAGTAAAGTTTAAAAATAAAAACAACTCAGGGGCTACTTATGGCGGGCATGTTCCACTATGATAACTGCAGAGTTGAACAGCTCTATATTGTGTAAGTTGGGGATATCTGGGGGAAGGTCATTCCAGTGAAATATTGTTCCGTTATTAGACCGTCTGTTCTTCATTGTCAGATACTCCTCAAGTGGGGTAGCTACAAGACTGTTGGTGATCTTGTAGCAGAGGGAGAGCCTACTATCTATACGTCGCTGGTCAAGTCTTCTCCATTTCAAGGAGTGGAGGATCTCTGTGACGCTTGAAGTTTGCCCTTAGTCATGTTTTGCCCTGCGTTGGACAGCTTCGGTATGGTTTATGTAGCATTTATTGTGGAGAGACAGATAGAGGAGCAGTACTCGAGTTGCGGTCGAACTAACGTTTTGCAGACCATAGACTTAAGTGGTTCTGAGTGTACTTTGATGTTTCTGCGAAGGAATCCTAATGTTTGATTTGCTATTTTGGTGATTTTGATATGTGTGTTCCACGTTAGATCGTCCGAAATGTCAACGCCAAGATATTTTGATGATGTTGTTGCTTTGAGTTTTGTATTATGGAGGTAGTATGAAGTGTCTATGGGTGTTTTGGACTTGGTGATATGGATGACTTGGCATTTTAAGGGATTGAATTCCATATCCCATTTTGTTTCCCATTTTTTAAGTTTGGTTAGATAATTTTGTAGTGTTTCGGATTGTTTTTCTGAAGTGATTGTAATGTAAATGGCAGTGTCATCTGTAAGTAACCTAACCGGGAATTGACTTCTGTTGGGAGGTCATTTATATATGCAAAATAACAGTATTGGGCCGTGGACGGGTCCTTGTGACACTCCACAAGAAACAGGTATTAAGGATGACCTGGATCCGTTTACAACCACACTCTGTGTGCGGTAGTCTAAGAATAGCTTTGTCCATATGAGAATATTACCTTTCAATAGTTCATCCATAAGCATTATGAGCTGCGTTTCACATGACCGTCTTTCACGGAAACCATGTTGTAGTTCATAAGATATTCGTAGTATATTGAAGTGTTTAATGATTGAGGAGGCGACAATATGTTCTAGAGTTTTACGGAGAACGCATGTGAGGGAGATAGGTCGGTAGTTGGCAGGGTTGGATTTGTCGCCTTTTTTGAATGCTGGAGTGACATTTGCACTTTTCCATATAGAGGGTAATTCTCCAGTTTTAACTAATTTCTTGAAAATGATAGGAGAAATCTCTTTACAAAGTGTTTTCACTCTTTACAAAGAGTTCTCAGAATAATGGGTTTCATTTCATCTGGGCCTGCAGCTTTAGATGAGTTTAAATTTGATAACATATTTTCTAGATTCCTTGGTGCATATTTTGATGTCAGGCATTTTACTGTGTGTCCTACATTCATCTGTGATTTGTTGACCCTCGTCTCCTAAGTTCTGGAGTTTTAGTTTGCTTAAGGACTTTGGGGATAGGGGTGACTTTGGGCTAAATACTGATTGAAACTGTTTGTTTAGTAGTGTTGCCTTCTTTACATCATCTCAGTGACAGATGTTGTCCTTTTTTAGAGGAGCTACACTGGTTGGATCTTGCTTTGAGTGTTTTAGTAGAGTGTACAATTTCTTAGTGTTTGGTTTGTTTATGTTTTGTGTCGTTACTATCTTGGTTTACATTCAGAATGCCTTCAAGATAGTTTTGGTATGCACGTTTGTTCTTTTGCGTCTTAGGGGTTTGATGTTTTTGTAATATTCCTTGTCTTTTGACCTGTTTGATGTGCGTTGCTTTTTGTATAGCCTAGGCCTTTTAGTTCTCGTGTGATCCAGGGGAGTTTGTCTCTTATTTGTGTCCTTTTGGTTGGAACAAACTTCTGGCATGCTGTGTCTAGTGCATTTGCAAAGTCATTCCAGAGAACCTTGGTGTTGAGTGTGTCATATTTTTGGAATTTTAACATATTCTGATGATAATCAAGTATCACGGACTTGGTCCCATCCCAGTCAGCCTTTTTGTATCAGGATATCTGTCTGGGTTTCTGAGGATTTAGTTTGGCTGTTTGACATCTATTTGGACGATGTCTTGGTCGCTTAACCCTGATATGGTTGTGTTTTTGTTTGTTTATAAGTGTGGGGTTGTTTGTGAGAAAGAGATCAATATATCAGTTACTTGCGGGTCAGTACTGGTTAAAAACTGGTTAGGTCACAGCAAGTATAAAGCTGAAACAGCCATTAGATACATACGTCTTCAACTTTGAACTTGTTAAACTTAACAGTCTCAATCAAACCGAGAATGCAATATTTCGTAATTATCGTGTTCGGCCCTTTCCAAAGGTCCACTCTCATACTCTTTAATATGGAGGTTTTTCTTAAAGAAACTATGAGTTCGAGGTCAGAATGCCAGGCAAATCCAAGAAAGATATTATCAGGAAATTTAGAGAACAACCAAGGGCCGTGTTTTTTTATATATGCAGCAACACAAACCAATTTGAGTGCGTACATAACAAATAACGGACAAAACAGATAGCTTACAGTTACAAAATGCTGTCATGTGCACCAGGATTTCCTTATTTCGAGTACATATTAGACATGGATAAAAGATCTAAAACCAGCAAACATTACTTAATTCTAAAATAGCGTGAATCTGGCAACAAATAGAATTAACCATGCTTGTTTTGGTCCTTTGCAAACCAACTTGTGCATTCAATAACCTTTTTTTAGCAGAAACGCCCTAACCAACGATTATCTTTGACAAACTACATGAGGACTTTGCCACCGAATGCACGTACACTTTGATGAATTGAAACAGTTACGATATTTTTTTAAAAAAATCGCTCTCGCTTAAAACTGTAACGGACCGAAACACGTTCGCCCCCTTCAATATATATCCTCAATAATTGTAATTCAAACCAGAGTTGTTATTTAACAAATAATGTATGGTGCTGAGGTCCATATGCAAGTTTATGGACTGCCCAGTCCATAAACTTCATATGGACCGAAGCACCATTCATTATTTGTTATATTATACCGAATCTGACCAACAAATTAAATCAATACGTTTTATGATTAATTTTATTTTGACGTCGTTGTTTTCACACGTCAGTTAATATAGCTATCGGACCGGGCGCCCGGTCAATATGCAACTTTATGGACCGGATGACGTCACATTAAACAAAGAGTGGAATATGCCAATGAGTTATAATATTGTTTAATATTCAGCCCACCAGTAGACTACAACGACACAATGGACTTATGGGACGACGTCTACCTCAATTACACCACTCTTCTATTTGACGTCATTGCTATTGACAACGGCACAATTCCACGTGGGGCGTCTGCGTCAGTCAACATTACAGTCAGCAACACGTGTGTTATGGACGTGCTGTTTGGAGACATAACTTATATATTTTATGTTGACAAGGCTACTGGACAGATGACTCTTCGCATACCGAAGTATTATGTAGTGGATTTCTGTGAGTATTTGCATTCTTAATTTAAAAGTAGTATGAGCTAATTTATGAACTGAACATGTATGGTTTCAGAGTGTTTTAATGGGATGACAGTAGGGTAAGTGTGAGGTTTGGTGCACCCTAGAACCGGTTTAAACCCCCCAGTGGCCTACTTTGCCACTGACCGTTCCAAGGCGGTAACCCTATTGTCAACCCTTTTGTGTTTGTGATGTCGTTTGCATTTATTATTACTTTTGCTTCTTGTTTGTCTGTTTGCGTGTTTGTTTCTGTGTTTTGTGGTTGACTGTCCTCCTTGAATGCTACTTTCCCTGTCCGATCTTTTTATGTTTCTTTATAAAAGGTTATATACTTGTATTATGAGGTTAGTTTAAAGTGTTGAGTACAATACTGAATTCTATTGCACGAGTACCCATCAAACAGAATCCCTATTTGGACGAGGCAAAGCCGAGTCCAAATATGGATTCTGTCTGATGGATACGAGTCAAATAGAATTCAGTATTGTACCCAACACTGTAAAATGACCTCTTTATTTCATACCTCTATAATTCTAACCAAACGTAGTATTTGTAGTTTTTACATTGAGCTGGTAGAGTTATCTTCCTTTAATACCAAATATGACTTGTCGAGTCCAAATATGGATCGCGTGATTCGATTCTGCAGTACAAATATGGATCACGTGATACGGTATGCGGAGTACAAATATGGAATACAGGTGTGTACGTATAAAAGCCACTGTCTTCAGTACAATAGTGAAAATATTGGATTGTCACATGGTTAAAAAGACTGAAAGAGATTGGCTAGAATTATATAGGTCTGAAATAAATGGTTATATACATGTGTATTTACCAGTTGCCTTTAGGTATATACTTAAGGACTCAATACCTATTACTGATAAAAATACGGTTGTTGACGTGCAAGTCATGCTTGCTTTTCTCTAAAAATACGTTTATTTCTGACATTTAAAATTTGAATTAAATATTATTTATGTGCACATAATGAATACACACTCATTAGGCGTATGTGTTTGTGTCGTGGTGAGGATGAAGGGAAGGGGTAGATGGGGGAGTGGGCGGTGGCGAGGGAAATAAGTAATCTTTGAGTAAAACGAAATAAAACAGAAAATGATCTGAAAGTAAAATTGTTATTTATTACAAAATGATGGAAAATGACAATCGGTTTTCAATAAAACCGTGTCTGCTATATTTCTCTCTTGTATGTGTCAGTTGCTTCCAATGGTTCCCTTTTTCAGTATTTATTTCTACTTTATCTCTAATAAAATAATCTACCTGGCAACATAAAATGACTGATGACCAGTTGGGTGGGGATAGTGTCTAAAGGCAAAACTTACAGAAGGTTATTTCTAATCCGTTACCTGGTTGTGTTCAAACTTACTAATATGCAAAACTGTGGTTAAAATGTTCAGAAGTTCCTTACCCTGTGACCTTTAAATATAGATAACTATCCCTAAACATGAGTGAGATCTCTTTGATAATCACGTGATCCTATACTCATAACTCCATGATAACTATCCTCACCAATAATCAGAAGTCCATAGCTCTATGGTTATTATACTGACCAATAATCAGAAGTCCATAGCTCTATGGTTATTATACTGACCAATAATCAGAAGTCCATAGCTCTATGGTTATTATACTGACCAATAATCAGAAGTCCATAGCTCTATGGTTATTACACGGACCAATAAGCAGCAGTCCACAACTCTGTGATCGTTGAATACAGCCAAATATTACTAAAGGCAAGTGAGACCTCTTTGATTTCCATCATCAATAATACCGTCATATGAAGCTCCTTAATCCATGATTACTAACCGTATAGAGTCCCCAAATGGGAAATATTTCAAAATTTAAATTGACGAAATTCTGTAAAAGCTTGCTTTTATTTTTTCTCCCTCTACGAGCGGCCTCGGTAGCCCAGTATTTAAGGAACTGCGCTTAAGATCACGTCTGAAGGATTACCTCTCATTAACAGACTCAATAAAGCCGAGTCTGCTACTTTTATCTCTTGTTTGTTTTTTTACTTTCAAGGGAACGCCTTTTCAGTATTTATTCATCATTCATCTTAACTCCGTCTGAGGTTGCTGTCCATATTATATATAATATGACGTGTCAACTGGACGTAAAACCTCGTTGCATTGTTTTTCTATATCAGGTTTGATAGATACCACAATATAACAAATCGCACTGTACGAGTATATTGTACTTGTGAAGAAAAAATTGACATAGAGGATCTTACATTCGTGACTGTGTATTATTGATTTCAATAAACTCGTTGGATAAACAGATAGGATACGAGGTTTTTCTGTTTATCCCATAACACACCTCCGACGTGATAGTTTCACTTTAATGTTGTAAATTTTCCTTATATACGGCGGCAATTTGTAAGACAAATTGTTGTTTACATGACGTCGCTACGTTACGCGGCTGTAAATGCGTTCGCCTTACAAATAATGCGACACATTAAACCAAATTTAACGTTACTAACATTCATTTTATGAAGAAAGATGTCAAATAATGATAAATAATTAAAGCGTCTGAACTTACCGTATGATATACCATGCAAACAATTAAATGTTTTACTGTATACAAACACAGTGATTCGGTCCTCATTTGCATCTGTAATACACTAGTGTATTACGAGAAATAAGTCATGGCTTTATTGCACTCCCAGAAGCCATGTTATTTGATAAATTTATTTTCAGTTTGCAATGATGCAGTAGGGTTAGCGAGTGGTATAGTCCTTGATAATATGATATCGGCGTCGTCATCGATACATGCCGTTAGAACAGGACCTGGGCGAGGGAGAGTCAATCAAACAGAGAGTAAGTCACTTGTCGATTTGGTTTTAGTACGAATATACAATACTCAGCAAAAATAGAAACGTCCCTATGTTTTTGCTGGTATTCCCAAAGGCCAGTTTTTGAGGGCATAGGGAAGCTTGAACAGCGCTTTAATTAAGCAATGTTTGATCTTTTTAAGCACACTTCACTGAGTACTAAATATTTCTTTAAACAGTTTTAGATTTCGCAAGCAATACTCTTTTATGGATGCTATGGAAAACTTAAAGGGAGGTAATTTGATGATTTTTCATAATCAAAAACTGCTACCTACACACTCGGTGCTGTGTTTTTCTGTGATTTTTTTCAAAAGCAACATATAGAGATTATTTTCTCACATTTCTGCTCATGTGAGATAGGCATTTCCCTCATGTGAGATAACTCTATCTTACATGACATGTGACTTATGACGTCATGACGTTACGTCGACGTCGCCTTATTCTGGCGTTAAGTCAGCAAAGTCATTCATTTTATGCTGTTAATAAACACATAATGGGAGAAAAATAATCCATCATGAGTGATCCATGTGAGATAGGGAAATCTCACCCTCGGGATCAGAATTGCAACCCGGCACTCGGCAGAGCCTCGTCCCTGGTTACAATTCTGACCCTCGGGTGAGATTTCTCTATCTCACATGGATACTCATGATGGATTCTTATAGTCTTGGACAAATTGAGGTAATGGTTTTAGATGTTATGTGTTTTTACCAAAAATGCATAGTTTAAGGAAAAGGGGGATAACTCACTTGCGTTCTGAACTTTTCAAAAAAATATTTTGTTTGGGCTATTGGTGGTGGTCGATCTAATTATTATATATACATTGGACATGTAACACTACAGAGCTACATCATTTATAAAAGAGGGACGTTTCTATTTTTGCTGAGTATATATATATAGTGTGACAGTTTAATACAAACTGAATACTAATAATAAACCAGTTTTTTTCAAAGAACATCTCATTTTTATTTTGATAATTTGCAAAGTGGCATATTCATTAAAAATAAATATTTTTCGTCTCATACGTATCTCTCTAATTACCTCTCATGTTCTATTGGGTGCATATGGATGAAGTATCATCTTCAATAAAGGTTTATGTGACATAATAAGTACCCATACGCAATGTGTAGGTCCGCACTGTACCACTAACAAAATCAAAGGAGCACATTAAATATTCAGTTAACAGGACAATATACAACATAAAGAGTAGTGAAGACAAGGTTACCGGCATGGAACGGTAAGTAGGCAATATGGCATACTAGTAAGCTTAACTATGTATACACAACCTCACTATTACTCCCCTGTATTCAGCGCCCAACTTAACAAAACAATACATATTTCACTTTTTGTTGTTGTTGAAAATATGCCTATACAATATGTTCAAACCAAAAACTATTTCAGACATATACAGTGAGTTGGCGGGTGCGTGGGTTGCGGGAATTGTAGACACTAATCAATACATGGAAGTAGACATGCGCCTTCCTTACAGGTTCACCCAGGTACACATACAGGGAAGAGATAATGCCAGTGAGTGGGTGACGTCGTTCAAAGTATTCTACCTCAACGATACAAGCAATTCTTGGCAGGAATATTATGATAAAAATGGACAAAACGTAAGTATTTTTGTGTAGATCGACATAGAGAGCAATACCTTAGTAATTGGGAGTGCGCATTCCACTTAACCCTCCACTTAACACTTAATGGTGCACTCTGCTGCATATAAGAAGGTATATAGACACATTAAAAGATACAAAAATATGTTAAAAACCTATTTTATGCGAACTTTTAAAGTCTGATGTTTCGCAATATTCAGTATAACATGGGATTGACTGGGCTGGGTTTCTCCAGATGTAAATAGTTTGTAAATACCCTGTTGCCTGTTGAATTTAACACAGTAGCTTTCATTTTGGAATGTATCCATAAACATATCTAGACTCTAATCGTGATTATTTGTTGTCTCAAATTCGGCGGGGTTTCTTCAATGTATATTGCATGTTATGTGATTTGTATCACATGCATTGTATTTCTAAGAAATTTGAAACGATAGTAAACTATTTACTTACTATATTTCTATATAATATTTTATCACATATCCAGATATTCCTGGGAAACATCGACAGTGATACAGTAAATGTGCAGGATTTAGACCCACCGGTACTGAGTGAGAAAATACGCGTCAACCCCCGCACTTGGATTGGAGGCAACAACATTTCTATGAGACTGGAGTTTTCAGGCTGTGAGCAGGCCGAACAACTGTACTGTGAGTGAACTAGTTAAACCATATATAGCTCCAAATTAGATTTTGCATAATTTCGAACACGATCAAATATGTATCGGTCCGCCGCTACATTATACTCCCTGCTAGAAAGCTAAGTACTATTGTAAACTCTTTATAACTCATAAGTGCTATTTCATTAAAACATACCCGGTACCACAGGAAGGCAATTTAATAAACATTTATGGGTGGACCCTATTTTCTGAAATTAGGTTCTTTACATTAAATTTTGCGTCTATGGGTGGGTGTTGAATTTCAAAAGTGCCTTTCTGGGGTCCCATGTATGTTTTAATGGAATAGTCATAATAGAACACATCCGCTAAATACTCTCCATTTTTAATGAAACGTATGTAGACTAAAAGTAAAGAGTGAGTGACACATGTAATTTAAATAACATACTGATTATCATGAAAAGGAGTTGATACTGTATCAACATGTATTACACTATTACAGTTAATGTTAAATATGTACTTCCCTTAGGAAATTTAAATCCCTATCACGAAGGATTATTTGACCATGAACGAATCACACGCCTAATAACAAATGAGGTTGTTTCCATCAGCAAGAGGGTAATCGACAGTTGTGTGTAGAATAAGAACACTCGTTATTTGCACTGATAACATTACGTTTGATTTAGATGATGTTAGCTGTGTCCGATGTGAGGCGTCTAATTACTGCGAAGGAGAAGGAATTCAGAAGCCTTGTGGCCGATGTGTGCCGTATGATCCTTTATGTGGGCGAAATCCGGTTGAACACTCATTTGGACATTCGTCTGAGTGTACGACCTGTCCAGATGGTTGGGTACGTACATTCGGTTCTGGTGCGGATAGAAGGCACGATTATTAATGTTTTGATAACCAACACACTACAGGTCCCCCTTTAGAACGCACATGTGTACCCGGATTTTGTTATATATACGAGCACAGTTTGGTACCTGAAAAACAATTTCGTTCATAGACTGATATTTGCAGAATGTCAAGTCTGTGATTCTGTAACAGTAATATAGTTTATCGTTTACTGAGTTTGGAATAGGAAAAGTACGAAGAATATAAAACGTAATATACTCTGTAAATAAAGTTTTGGACCAGGGTATATAAAGTCATATAAAAATAAAACTAGTAGACAGAATTTAATTTTTTTTTTAGTAACCAAGGTCTACCCTAGTCGGTTAATTTGGTACCAGAAACATTAAATTCCAAGCAAGATTTGATTTTAAAAAAATATCGCGAACACACAAAGGGTCTGTAAAAAATGTTGCAAAGTCCATTAAAAGTAACAGTTACGGACACATTCGAGTAAACAATAAAAATATTATTATTTTTTCGCAAACTTTCTTTGTAAACGATAATTATTGTTGATTGTTGATCTTTGTGAATTATCAACTGAGATAATAAGGGTTATGGTCGAATGTCATGGTTCAGCGATCATTGTACGGGTTCGAACACTGCCATGGTCCAAAACTTCTTTTACAGAGTATATATTGTTTAACTACCACCTCTTGTGCGTTGTTTGTCTAATGTAATGTGTTTAAGATGAGAATGACAACATTTTCTCTATCAAAACTAAAAGAAAGCCTGATACATGCTTAATGACACACAGAATATATACCACTTTGCAACATTACTATTTTACATGCTTTTAGATATGTAAAGACGGCTATGCTACGATATGCGAGGAGCATTACTACGTGGAGTGCAACTCAACCTGGTGCCCTGACAGTTGTTCCGCGTGTGAGCCTGGGTATGCGTGTATGGATGGAAGGAGGGCAGTTTGTAATCCAGGGTACTATTCAGACGGTCTGCAGAGTAAGTCAGTATTACTTGTGCTGCTTTATTTATTCGATCAGATTTATCTTGTTTAGGAAAGGTCAAAGTGCGTTCAGTGATTTGCGTAAGTAACGTTTTATATTTGTTTTAATTCAACTTGCGCTTAAGTAACTGACATTAACATAGACGGGTAAAGTGGCATGCACATTTTGTAATATTGATATATTTGGTAACATATTTTGACCATTCTGCGCAGTATTGTATTTAGTTTAATAATATTTTATTGCAGATATGTTACAATACATCAATTCAACATCACAATATTCATAGAAACATATGCAAGTGGATTGAACTACAAGTTATTACAACATTAGTTACAGTTCTCTCCATTGTGGCTGAAGAAGTGTATATGATTATCGGTTTGAAATTGTAACAATATATTTAAATAGAAATTTGATACAGAAAAACGCAGAAAAAAAAAAAAATATAATAAAATAATAATAAAAAAAAATCCAAAAATGTAAACTCTGCCGTGCCATTCTACCCCCACGCAATCTCCACCGAAATAACACCACAATATCCCCGTTCAGGCTGATAGAAACATAACGACAGTAGATATAGACAAAATAAAACGTTATATTGATACAAAGTTAAGGATTTTGGAATCGTTTAGTGTTTTTAATATAGTTTTGCACTTGAGTAAATAGAATATGATTTTCCTCGTCTTTTAGTTGGTCGATGCCGTATAAAAGTTTGTGAGTACTTAAAGGATGAAATATACGAGTGTCTAAAAATAATTGCCGTCTTTCATTTCTGAAATTTACACATCTAAACAAATAATGCTCAACATCTTCAAAACCATTACCACATATACAATTGGGATTATCCCTCAAATGATTAAGAAAGAGATCAGCATTTAAATTGCTGCAGTTGTTTCGCAAACGCGCATGTAGAACTGAAAGGTATCTATCACCCAGTATGTAGTATTGGGGTACTATCGGTGGTTTAAAGTAATTGTTAAGCCTAGTTTTAAAACTCGAAAGGGATGGTGCTTCGCGAATATTGATATCAAGTTCATTCCAAACTTTTAGAGATGACGGTAAGACTGATCTCGAAAACAGTTCTGTTCTTCTAGGTAAAGTAACGAAGTTGGAACTGTTTCTCAAGTTGTAAGGATTCGATTCCGAAACAGTTGCAGGGAATATTTCATTCAAGTAACTCGGTAAAACTCCATTTGTAAACTTAAAGGTCAATATCAACTTTTGGATGTGTCTTCGGTCGGCCAGAGAGACCCAACCAATTTCAGTTAACAATTTTTGTATAGAGACAGAACGAGTCAGGCCAGTAACTATTCGCGCGGCTTCATATTGTATTTTTTCTAAGTTATCTTTTTCATAATTTGTACAACTATCCCATATTATAGCCGCGTATTCTAAAATAGGGCGAAGGTAAGATTTATATATTTGATTAAGCGTTTGACGTTTTAATCTAAATTTCATTAATTTCATTGAACCTAATACCTTAGACGCAGATATTACAATATTTGAAATATGTTGATGCCAGGACCCATCATGACTAAGGGTTACTCCTAGATGTCTATGATGGTCAACAAAGTTAAGTTGTGTATTTTCAAATATCAAAGACGGACGGTTTCTGTTTGCAAGTGAAAAGAAGATAACTTCAGTTTTAGATGGATTAAATTTTACTAGCCATTGCTTTGACCAATTCGATATTTTACACAAGTCATCATTAATTGTAGTTTCCATATAATCTAAATCGGATGTAGATACCGCAATAGAACTGTCTTCAGCAAATAACCTTGTTGTACTAAGCAATGCGTCAGCTATGTCGTTTATATAAATTAAAAACAATAATGGTCCTAGAACAGACCCTTGGGGTACGCCGGCATTTGGAGTTTTTATTTCAGAAAAGGTCGAACCAACGAAAACTCTTTGTTTACGATCAGTTATGTAATTATTTATCCAATTAAGAAGGTTGCCTGAAATGCCATGTTGTCGGAGTTTAAAAATTAAAGCTGCGTGCCAGATGCGATCGAAAGCTTTGGATATATCAAAAAATACCATACATGTAAATTTGTTTTCATCAATCGCTTTGCATATTTGATTATAAATATCAATTAGTTGATAAACTGTTGAGTGACCAGGTAAGAAACCAGACTGGTTTTTAAATATTAAATTATTGGTAAGCAAAAAATTAAAAATATGTTTGAATATCACGCATTCCATAACTTTTCCAACGCAGCTAATTAACGATATTGGTCTATAGTTTGAAGGTGAATCTTTATCACCTGATTTAAAAAGTGGCATAACATTAGCTAATTTCCAGCATTGTGGAAAGATATTTTCTTGAATTGAACGATTAAACAGAATACACAGGGGGCGACATATTGTTTTTGAAGTTTCTTTCAGGACTCTATGACTTATTTCATCTGGCCCACTAGCTTTATTTATCACTAAAATTGATAGGATATCAGAAATTTCATTTTCAGTAATATTAATATCATTGATAATATTGATCGTCTTAGGTATAAATTGTGGTAGAGTGGCATTGGTGTCGTCAACAGTTGATATTGATGTAAAAAAGTCATTCAATAAATTTGCCCTTTCTTCGTCAGATACAGAATATAAACCATCGTTGTTCTTTAAAGGTGGTATGACGTTACAACTGTTAGCGTTTTCTTTAATTAACATTTTGATTATTTTCCAGTACTGTCGAGGATTTGCAGAATTCATATCACTTAGAGAAAATTCAAGTTGATTAAAAAATATTTCTTTAGCATGCTTTTTCATATTATTAACTTTATTTCGAAGGTCTTTATATAAGCGCCAATCAGATTGATTGCCTGTACGTAAAGCTATTGATTTTTTTCTATCGCGTTTACGAGATGCTAGTCGAATTTCAGAATTATACCAAAGCTTATCATTTGGACGAATTGTTACGAAACTAGTTGGAATGCATTCCTTCATGAGATCAGTGAGTTTATTAATAAAACTATTTGCAGCGATATCTACAAAATCTGTATGCAAAAAAGTCCAGTCTGTTGATCTCATTAAATTATTCAACTTTTCAAAATCAGCACGTTTGTAATTCCAGACTCTTCTTTGAAACGGTATATTTATACAAAATTCGCTTTTAATGAAAGCATATGTACTATAATGATCACTGATACGATTTGCTGTTTGATAAACGCCAGAATCATAAGAAGTTAAATGATTAGAGATAGCGATTGGATCTATTAAAGTGCTTGAAGTGTTAGTTACACGAGTAGGATCTTTAATTATATTTATCATATTATTAAGAGTAAGTATATCTCGAAATTTATGATTTGACAGGTTTAATTGGTCTTCATTAATGTCACCTAAGATAATGATATTTGAAGTTATTTCAGAAGCATGTTCAACGCAGACGTTTAACCTGTCCCAGAATTCAACTGCATAGTGCGGTGGTCGATAAAGTGTGCATATAAGAAAAGACTGGCTATTATCTTTAATTTCAACCCATATTGATTCAGGAAGTAAATATTCCAATTCAATTTTCCTATCTGGTCTTAAATGGGGCGAGATATACATTAATAATCCGCCAGAATGAGATGTATTATCCTTACGGAACATAGCATCAAAAGTTTCTAAATGTAACATTTCGTTTTCAATATCAGTCGATAGATGAGTTTCAGTAAAACACAATATATCAAAATCCACGAAGTTGTCTTTGATATAGTCAAATTTGTTCCTAATACTACGAATATTTTGATGTATTATTGAGAAACATTGCCTTGTGTCATAAATTGGGCCCGGATTCAGTTCTACATCTCCTGATAATATAATTAAAGTATTCATAATTAGGAAAAAGTAAATATTTTGCATGATATCGCATGTTGAAAATATATTCGGATTAGATTTATATTCATAATTAATTTTCTCCGATAATGAGTTAAACGTTTGACATACAACTAATACGGCAATGAGTGCAATATAAGGATGCGCAGTGTTTAAATAAAAACGAACCATTAATTGAGCAGCTCTTACTAAACAATATAAGATTATCTCAAGTGTCATATTAAGAGGGTGCATATAGCACGTACACGATTTTAGTATTCGCTGTCGCCTGTTATTATAAAGTCCAATAGTCGCTCTCCATGAGTTTAGGTCATTACCGATGGGGATAAATTATAACGTCAAATATAATGAAGAGCGACAATCGGACCAATGGCAAGTGAGGTGTGAACAGGAATATGCGAGACGATATGGTGAACAAACACGGGGGCACGGCAGGCACGGGAGAACAAAACATAAACAATATGAAAAGCATGTGCTTTTACACTGAGAAAAAAAAACAAAACACAAAATCAAAACAAAACTGTATCCTAGAACGAGAAAATTAGATTACAAAAAAAGAAAAAATATATATCAACTTACGTTAAATTAGTGCTTTCATTTTTTTTTTCTTATAATATTTAAATCTAATATAAAAATAATAATAATAATTGTGTTACTGGTTGTATTAATGCAATTAAATAGGGAACATAATTGCGCCACTTTATAAAATATCCAAGACCACAGAATACCTAATACATAATAAACAATATACAAAAAAGAAAACACACCAAAAAAAGAAACACACACATTACAATTACAATGAAAGTTGTTATTCGCAATAGCATATAATCATTCGTAAATAACACGATATGAGTATCGTAATTTAGTGTTAATCGCATCATCCATTTCATATTCATGTGGGCAAGTGAACATACAAGCTACATTTGCTCACATGAAATGATTACCCCAATTTCAACCTTATTTGAGAGCATATAGTACTTAACAGTTATTAAGACCTTATCTTCCACAAGTACATAGATTAACACATGTATACACTAAAGTGTATGTTTAAATTACGAATACATGCATACACATATTCATACACATGCTTAATTAAGGACTATGTTTTCTTAACTGTAATGCCGGTCTAAGACCCGAGAAGTGTGCCGAAAATGCAAAGAAAAATCTGCATTCACATTTCATATTCATGTGTGAAAGGGAACATACAAGCTACACTTGCTCACATGAAATGATTACACCAATTTCACCCTGATTTGAGAGTTGACGTTCTATAAAGATGTTAACTAGTTTTTGAGATTAATTTGAGATTAATTTGAGACAAGAGTAATAATACATATACATACACATTTGCATGACATAATATAAGCCAAATCAAGACAATTCAGTAATGATACTCGTACGATCAACACTTGTACTGCAGTACTAATTTAAATCTTTAGTGAATATAAATGTTATTCATCCACGTGCATATTAGCATACTACAACAGCCGTAAAATCCTAAGTAATAATAATAGTCACGTTTTGAAGTAAGGTCATGTGTGCTGGTATTATCAATCTGATAGGCATAACAGTGAGTCATTCACATATATTATTAAATTAATTGAGCTACCATTTAGATATTAATATATACAACTGCACTATATTGGTGGATTAATATGTATATAAAGCACTCATTTCCACATACTCTTTATCAATCTACAACGGTAAAAAAAACAACGATAATAGGCACGTGCAGTATGGTCACGTGTGGTATAATCAATCTGATCATGGCATAAGGACTAGCCTATGTACAACGCAGCAAGTCATTATTTAACATAAACACATGTTTACACATTTTGGTCTGGCAATTAAGGTCTAGCGTATATCATTAATGGATTTAAACACAAACTTTAACTTTCAAGTGTTCCATGTAGTAAACATGCATAAGGCATGCTTAATGAGTGTCGAAGAAATTTAAGTGTTAACAATTTCTTGATATTCGGAGTATACCTAAGTGGATTTTGAATCAGATTCATTTTGTAAAAAAACACACAAAAAAAAAAAACACAAAAAAAACCCCGTAAGTTTATAGTAATTATCGTCTGCACAAATGCGGACAGGTAAACTGTAGGGCAGGTGTGAATATTCAATATTGGATAACAATCAATGCATAGCTCGACAAGGTATGTTTTTATAGATAATTAGTCGATCGATGAATGCATGCTATATGGGTATACT
The DNA here is from genome assembly GCA_037043455.1 of Cyrtodaria siliqua. Classification (NCBI taxonomy): domain Eukaryota; kingdom Metazoa; phylum Mollusca; class Bivalvia; order Adapedonta; family Hiatellidae; genus Cyrtodaria; species Cyrtodaria siliqua. The sequence goes on from JAWPHD010001954.1 coordinate 283,136, forward strand.
ATTTATAGCACAATATTAGGTCAATATTTAGCACAATGTTTGTTTACATACAAAGACATTTGACAACTGTCAAAAACAAAACTTTATGGTGTTAGTCTTTTGGGATCTGCTTCCCTTCTTTGATGCATTGGATTGCCTCCATGCTGCGGATGGGAACACCTCTCTCTTCTCCCGGACATACGACATATATCATGCAACCGGCAATATAAGTTTTAGTCACATTTTTGGCACGAACAAGCTGTCTTGCCTCGTACGCAAGGCTTTCACGATAGCGAGTCAAATTGTCTTGAACAAATATGCCATTGCCAAGTGATTTTCGACCACCATAAAGTCTTTGCCTCGCCTTGGAGCAGTATTGTATGCGTGCTGCGCTTCATTGGTCAGCAGTGTGCACAAGCAAAGTGGCAAACGTCTGACCGAATGTTGTCGGTTTCCCTCGATAATGACGTTACTGTTATTACATAGCTTAAGTAAAACCTAACTT